>CAJPEV010000850.1:44510-68252 GCA_905338385.1 Darwinula stevensoni | reverse complement strand
CTGTGACTATCTTTAAGAAGAAACTATATGTTTTCATGGACAGGCAAAAAGGTGGGGGGTAATGTTGACGTTAGGTACTAGACAGTAAGCAACTAGGATAAATAAATACAAATAACAAAATAACAAAAATAACAAAAATACAAATAACAAATAACAAAAACACAAAAATATTTAGCTTAAAGAGGGTTAGGCCTACCCTAAAATTAAGGAACGCTCGACCTCGACACGTGATATCGAAATGGGTGAAATCGCCTCTTGATATCACTAACTATCTTGAGTCTTGAAAATCTTGAATCTTGAATCTTCACTCTATGAATGAAAATAGTTTTTGCTATCAGGCTTCTTTGGCATGATAAACCGAATCAGCTCCTCTGGTTCATTTTCTTCTTGCAATTTCTCTGGTGATTGTTAGCAAATCATGCTCGGCAAAAAGCATTAGGCTACCTCTGCCTCATCATCCACTTTTGCCATATAAACTTTATAATGGCTTGGCGAATTTAATGCGACGGAGCAAAAATATTTAGCAGTTTCTTGAATTAGCCGAGTACTCTGCGAGGAGAAAGAAACGTAAGGAGAGCACGAAGGGGGAGAATCCTGCAAGGCAACCTGGTTACAGAAGAGAGAATAAGATAATGGACTCCGAAGAGGATAGGATAATGGATTCCAAGGAGAGGAGAGGATAATGGGTCCTGAGGCTCCACTTCGATCCAATCATATCTGCAAAGGACATAGATTCTATTTAAAGTTACGTCTCCTCGAAATGCCATTACGAAGAACAGCGAAGCAAATCGAATACTTACTTCGCAATATCGTGGCAGATTGAGCATACAAAAACCAATTATTCGATAGCAGCATTAGTATAAAGTTGATGGAAACGGGACGATAATGAGTTTACGCCTTCGATATGAGGTCTTTCGCCCACATTGGAAACCTCGACGAGATAGGGTCGCGTAGTTCATTTTCCTAGGGATGCCTCAAAGAACACGATCAACCCGATAAAGTCACAGACGTCTACATCACGAAATTACGTTGTCTGCAATGCTGAGGAGAATTTTTCGCGAATAATGGCATGCAGTAGCGCATAAAACTTCCGCTAGCCTCTTCGAGGAGACGCTTACTAAAGAAGGAGTGAGAGAGAGAAGCACGAGAGCTGATATTGTGGATCGTTGACATTTGATGGATTCCTGTCCTTTTCACCTTCCAAATGTAACGAAGTTTATGTAACAGCAGATTTTGAATCAGTCACTTAACGATAGACCCACATTTGTTTCATCCCTTTCCATAAAATTATAGCAAAACTTCTGCCCCGCCCAGCTCGAAAAGAGCGGCCGGGAAGCACGAGCAGACGTAGAAGCTTTGTCTCGAGATCGGTGCGCTCAACGCGAACCAACTGCTACCCCGCCGATACGTTTCAATATAATTCGATTATTGCGTTCATGAGATTAAATGGCTGGAGATATATGAAAAATAAGTATAGGACGTTTCAAGGATACATAGAAGGATACATAGTTTTTTTTTTCGCTGCTGCGAAAAAAAAACTTGGCTGTGGTATCTGCTATCTATTTAACCCTGTAGAATCTCAAAGAGCGGCGTTTTTTTTTGTCTTATCCGGTATGTGCCAGCATCATATTTCGTTATTATTATTTTTCCTGTAAATGCGTCTGCTTTATTTTAGGTTTAGAAAGAGTGTATTTTCCTCTATACCCGTTAGTATCAACTGCCGACCGGGCTGCGGTTCCTCTTTACATAGAGCAACAATGGGGGATTTGGGTCCTAACAACGGAGAATATCTGGAGTAGATGAAAATGAGATGGCTGGTGTATGGTAAGGAAATTTAAAAAAGGATATCGCACGAGATGCAATTACACGTGTATTCTGACACGCTAACAGAAATAAACAAATATAAAGCAAGGGGCTGAAGACATGAAAGAAGGTGGAGAGGAATGGACGAGAGAGAGAGAATGGGAGGGGATTGGGATAAGACAGAGACCAACTACGAGGTAGTAATGAATCATTTTAAATCTGCAAATAGGAAATCAGAAGATGCCTGTCCAAAGATAAATGATAACATAACTTTCCCAAGTGATTCTCGGGCACACCTGCAATCGCACTATCAGGCAAGGCCGAGGCCACCACGCAGGGTCACGAGGAGAATCAAATCCAGAACGATCCAGTGATTTGCGTCGACAGCTTTTATCCTCATTTCATATTCCTCGAGTCTAAACAAAGCCAAGGTCACCCACTCCTTCAATCTGGGACATCTGGATGTGTCTGGGTTTTATCGAGTCCATATAGACAAACCCAGACAGGCCACGGAGCAAAGGCAGACTCTTACAGTCTGAAAAACACTCCCAACGTCTGGAAAGTACTTCTCGAGATCAGGCGCCGATATTCCTCTTCTTCCTTGCTTTTCAAAGTCGATCTACTGCACTTTCCCTCACTTCCCTCCGACAATCGTAATAATCCTTCACAACGAATGCAATAATGCGAAGTCTAAAAATTTCTCTCCTTGGCCCCCGAGGCGCCTCTAATACACGAGCACCCCATTGCGGAAAAATGCACGGAACATTTTTCCTCTTAGATCATATTTCGAAGCTGACTGATTTCCATCCCCGTTCGAATGCGATGACCTCGACCTCGCTCTTCTCCGAAACGAACGGAATCGGTACAGTGCTACAGTCTCTTCACTTGTACCGTATCACATCCCCCCTCATTCGTCTTAAGAAGCGATGGGAGCGATGCTGATGTCTTCGGGAAGAAGACACTCTGGGAAGTGGAGTTCTTAACTTGTAAAGTTCGATTCACTGGCATACCTACCAAGTCTAAATTTCCTTTCCGTCTCTCATCCAAGCGTACGAGGAAGCTCCTCTTCGTATCTCTTTCCAGCACTCGAGCCATCGTCATGGAAAGGAATGGAAATGAAACTGGGAAGTCGATACAGACGCCTGACAGAAGGGAAAGCTGGATTTATGGCTGTTTTGCTCTCCCTCAGCTCATCGGTTGGGCCGTTTCCCTCTCCCTATATTCATCATCCCATGCTAATGCGAATCCTTTGTGGTGTGCGGGTGAGAATAATTACAGGAATGCCTGGGAATCAAATTCAAATAGGGATATGTATGGTTTCTTAATGAGGATTGGGTCGGTCGTTAACACAGTAGATGTATTTTCAGCCATCATGTAATAACATATGTGATAACCATTGTATAAAGACAGTACGGGACGATAACTTATTTTTTTTGCACAATGAAGGCGGACAATAAGAAAAATAAATATGAAATGAGTAAGTGCTCGAATCAATTTCACCCTTAAAAGATATCCTTCAATGTACTATAAGAAAGAAACTCTGATTCAAAGGTTCACGTGATGAAACCATGCTGACCTTAGAACAGTGGACGCCCGACTGATAAGAACCAAGCGATAAGGATAAGGGACTCTGCGCAATGAGAGAGAACTCCTCCCGAACAGCGAAGAGCAGCACGATAAGGGATGGTTTCCTGAGGGACGATGGACACTACCGTTGTGATATTCATTTCTCATCTTCTTCTCTTTCTTCCTACCGAATCCCATGGAGATCAAGGTAATGCAGCCGTTTTCTACTTCCTACGGCATAGTTTCCGGTTGAAAGGCCTGAATTTTTCGCATATACGCTCGGGAAGGAATATCCACATATTCTGAGTACTAGCTGCGCTCGCGTCGCTACGCGACTCTTTTGTTCCGAGAGGCGATTAAATCCCACAAACCATGTGATAGAGACTAAGCGGTACGACAATAACTTCATCCACAAAAATTCAAAAACTGACACGATCCTCTGGTCATCTTGCGCCAGGCCAGGTCCATGAGCATCTGGAAGAAAAAAAAAAAAAAAAAAAAAAACGAATTCGTTTCTAGCCCGTGGCTTACTACGGCATGTCATCCCGATCCTGATAATCCATGTCATCAGATATGGATGGATGTATAGGTATGGCATCATCATTCCTGGAAGGATGCATCAGGAAGACGTACAGGGATGAGAGCGAGGGTTTACCACGAGAAGAGTTAAATAGGAACGCTGGCAGCATGCGGCTCAATACCCTCCGCTTTTGCTATCTTAAAGCTAGTCCAGGCTTCGCCCTAGGGCTACAATTTTACTCGCTCTCAAAAACTTTCGGAGTTGAAAATCCCGGGTGGAAGCCCTCGCCCTACGCAGAGCGTTTCATACGGACGGACACTTGTCGATTAACATATAACTAATCGAAGACAGTCGACCATCTAAATTCAATGTTCGAATTTGACCCCTCAACCTACTGACGGAGGTATGGGCTTCTCGTGCTTTTATAGCGGAACTGACACCCCTGTAGTGATTGCGTCGCATGCGCAGGATCTCAACTCTCTAAAGCAGGGCTAAGTCCGAACCCGCTCACGTGGTTTCGGGTCGGGCCCGGGCCGTCGGGTCGAGTGAACAAAAGTCGACCCGTGCAGGACTCGCAGAGAGACAAACCTCGGCTAGATCACGCAAAGCGTTTCAGACGGACGGACACTTACCGATCAACATAAGATAAAGCTATCGAGAGCAGTGAGACCCAGTGACTCATGCCGGGAGAAACGCATTTAACGGCCTGCTCTTAACATCGACTGTCTACCATCTCCTCGTGATACTGTTACCCTTGAAGCTAACAACCATCTCCCGAAGAACTTTTCGCTATCATATGAATAGTATCAGGGACACAGTCGACGGTGGGAAAAAATCGTACGAGCCCAAGTGATAACAGCATCTTCACGTATTCATAAAGATGAGCTAACTTTTAAATTACAGGAGGAAAGCCTCCTTACGTTTCCTTCAGGCCTCATGTAGGCCTCCTGGGTCTTTCGAAGTTGCTACGAAGGTGTTGACATAAAACGTATCTGACGTATGTCCGTTAAAGGAATGCGGATGTACAGGAAATTAATAACTTACGAGTACGGTAAAAGAAGTAAAACCAAATTTCTTCCTGTACTCCTCGCACTCGGTCAATGGGTGCTCCAGCGATTCCAGTCGCATAGGATTTCACGCGTCATCTATAGATGATGCCGATGACCACATTTTTTGCATCATCACAAGTGTGGTCATGACGCAATCGGTCATGATCCCAGGCACCAAGTCGACCAGCCACCATTAGCCAGGTTATATGGATGGCTCCAAGTTTGACGTCACGAAGGACACTCGAGCCGCAAACGCATGACGTCCAGACGACATCAATTCGACTCGCAATGGCTCTTACTGTACACAGATAAGAGATCTGTTTTTCTTTCTGTATGAGAAAAGCTGTCCTCTTCCAAAAAGCATGTTATCAGTGCTGACGTTAGATGAGCAAAAGGAGAGGTTAAAAAAAAATTCGACTCGAATGCGACTCACACAGTGCGCTTCATTTTTCAATATCGTTCTATTAGCGCAGTTAAAAGAGTACATATTATTCGTTCGTTAGGATTTTTTTTTGTCTTACACGGTACACCATCCCGTTCTCTTTGACGGGCTTGGTTGAATTAAAGATCACCTCCAAATCGTCATATCGACAAATGGACCTCGTTGGTCAAGCCTCAAGGCCGTACTTCCCGAATCGATGTTGAGTGCTCCTCCCATCCCTCCTAAGAAATTATACTGGTAAGCCTGTCGCTCCGGAGACGAATGGCTTTAGCTTGAGCGTGTCAAGTTGCGTTCTATTTCAATGAGAATCCTGCAGTGCTCCGAAAAGGATTCTATAGGATACGTTCTTCGAGATTTGCGCAAGATTCCTATATTGCAGTGGTTCTCTTTCTTTCACTCCGCTGAACTTTCGTTCTTCCGAAACTCCAGTTCGAGAACTGCTGCTATATCGGATAGAATAGGCACAACCGAGGGACGAGGAGGCACTCCCAGCCAGTCGGTTTCATTGCTTTACGAGCTGACACCCCTGACGAGTCCCCGTCAGGGATATAAAGTCTATTTCCGCAGGAGGATCTCAAAGTCGTAAACAACAGAGAAAATAATAATGAAACGTCACGCATGAAGAAACAGTCATCACGGCCTAGAAGGAGAGATGAGAGAAAAATGAAGTATAGTCTNCATGTCATCCCGATCCTGATAATCCATGTCATCAGATATGGATGGATGTATAGGTATGGCATCATCATTCCTGGAAGGATGCATCAGGAAGATGTGCAGGGATGAGAGCGAGGGAAATGGTGCTCTTCTCAATTTATCCTTGCGACCGTCGTACGCCGAGTTATGGGAGGCGAAAACGATAGAATTTCGATCAGGTCCGAAGCGGGATCCCGATGTTAAAATGAGCGAGAGTTTTTGAAAGGGAGTTGAAAATCCCGGGTGGAAGCCCTCGCCCTACGCAGAGCGTTTCATACGGACGGACACTTGTCGATTAACATATAACTAATCGAAGACAGTCGACCATCTAAATTCAATGTTCGAATTTGACCCCTCAACCTACTGACGGAGGTATGGGCTTCTCGTGCTTTTATAGCGGAACTGACACCCCTGTAGTGATTGCGTCGCATGCGCAGGATCTCAACTCTCTAAAGCAGGGCTAAGTCCGAACCCGCTCACGTGGTTTCGGGTCGGGCCCGGGCCGTCGGGTCGAGTGAACAAAAGTCGACCCGTGCAGGACTCGCAGAGAGACAAACCTCGGCTAGATCACGCAAAGCGTTTCAGACGGACGGACACTTACCGATCAACATAAGATAAAGCTATCGAGAGCAGTGAGACCCAGTGACTCATGCCGGGAGAAACGCATTTAACGGCCTGCTCTTAACATCGACTGTCTACCATCTCCTCGTGATACTGTTACCCTTGAAGCTAACAACCATCTCCCGAAGAACTTTTCGCTATCATATGAATAGTATCAGGGACACAGTCGACGGTGGGAAAAAATCGTACGAGCCCAAGTGATAACAGCATCTTCACGTATTCATAAAGATGAGCTAACTTTTAAATTACAGGAGGAAAGCCTCCTTACGTTTCCTTCAGGCCTCATGTAGGCCTCCTGGGTCTTTCGAAGTTGCTACGAAGGTGTTGACATAAAACGTATCTGACGTATGTCCGTTAAAGGAATGCGGATGTACAGGAAATTAATAACTTACGAGTACGGTAAAAGAAGTAAAACCAAATTTCTTCCTGTACTCCTCGCACTCGGTCAATGGGTGCTCCAGCGATTCCAGTCGCATAGGATTTCACGCGTCATCTATAGATGATGCCGATGACCACATTTTTTGCATCATCACAAGTGTGGTCATGACGCAATCGGTCATGATCCCAGGCACCAAGTCGACCAGCCACCATTAGCCAGGTTATATGGATGGCTCCAAGTTTGACGTCACGAAGGACACTCGAGCCGCAAACGCATGACGTCCAGACGACATCAATTCGACTCGCAATGGCTCTTACTGTACACAGATAAGAGATCTGCTTTTCTTTCTGTATGGGAAAAGCTGTCCTCTTCCAAAAAGCATATTATCAGTGCTGACGTTAGATGAGCAAAAGGAGAGGTTAAAAAAAAAATTCGACTCGAATGCGACTCACACAGTGGGTTTCATTTTTCAATATCGTTCTATTAGCGCAGTTAAAAGAGTACATATTATTCGTTCGTTAGGATTTTTTTTTGTCTTACACGGTACACCATCCCGTTCTCTTTGACGGGCTTGGTTGAATTAAAGATCACCTCCAAATCGTCATATCGACAAATGGACCTCGTTGGTCAAGCCTCAAGGCCGTACTTCCCGAATCGATGTTGAGTGCTCCTCCCATCCCTCCTAAGAAATGATACTGGTAAGCCTGTCGCTCCGGAGACGAATGGCTTTAGCTTGAGCGTGTCAAGTTGCGTTCTATTTCAATGAGAATCCTGCAGTGCTCCGAAAAGGATATATTCTATAGGATACGTTCTTCGAGATTTGCGCAAGATTCCTATATTGCAATGGTTCTCTTTCTTTCACTCCGTTCAACTTTCGTTCTTCCGAAACTCCAGTTCGAGAACTGCTGCTATATCGGATAGAATAGGCACAACCGAGGGACGAGGAGGCACTCCCAGCCAGTCGGTTTCATTGCTTTACGAGCTGACACCTCTGACGAGTCCCTGTCAGGGGTACAAAGTCTATTTCCGCAGGAGGATCTCAAAGTCGTAAACAACAGAGAAAATAATAATGAAACGTCACGCATGAAGAAACAGTCATCACGGCCTAGAAGGAGAGATGAGAGAAAAATGAAGTATAGTCTCAGACCGGAAGGGGGAAAATAAAATCAAAGAAATAAAAAGCAAATTGAAAACGAATATAAAAAAAGATGGGATAGAAGAAAAAAAAGTAAAGAGCAAGTACTGCCAAAATGACAGCACAGCCCAGGAGAAGGAAATTACGGGGGCGGTGGGGAAGAGAAGTGGGAGGGGGAGGGGGAGGCGCAAGAGATACCAGTTTTTCGATCCTCAACTTAAAATATAAATAACAATTATTACGGTGCACAGCAAATAATAAAGGCAGGACCTGCCTTATGGGTGTACATGGTCTGCCACTGGACTGCCACTCTATGGGTGAGAAGCATCACCACGAAACTCGTGTGCAAATATTTACTACTAACTGTAACCTGGGAAGCTTTCACGTTCTCCTACTTGAAGCTAATTAAATTCTGTTCCATAAAATTATAATGAGACACATTGCTGGAATTTTGAACATTTCGTATCGATTACATTGGGTGCGTTCCGTCTTCCCCCCCCCTTCCCGAAAAAAAATTGTCCCCATATTTTAATTTTCAGGAAGTTCTGCCCCGTAGTATTCAAATGAGGCAAGCCGAACGAATTTGGAACTGTCATGAATCAGATGGAGAACGTGATATGCTTCCGGTCATCAGAGGCCCCTAATTTACCTTTAGAACAATTTCCAGCAACTCCTGCCTCGCAGCATTCTAAAGTGAATTTGAAACGTTACGTCCCCTGCATTGCCCCCCAGCCCCTAGCACCCTCCAACAGGCAATACATATGCTCCCTAGGGAGGTACAAGCTCACCCTTCGTATCTAACATACCATTCCCAGTTACCGTAATAATCTACGGTAATACCACAACTTTCCCTGCAAACACGTCAAGTATACAAAGTACACAAATGTGATGAACCAGGGATCGTTCTTCCCGGAGCGGCTTGCAATGGAGGCATCCTCCTTTTAGTCCTAAGGGAGATTCGTGAACCTGCGACGCCCGATTTCGTGAGTATGCTCCTCGGGGAGACTCATGCTACCTGCCAAGGATCTGAGTTCGATCGAGAACTCTTCCAACTTTTCTTCTTGAGTACTAAAAATGAGTCTGATGATACCATTCCTGCATCATCTCTTTCCTCTCAGAGAGTCAAACATCAATAACGACAATCAATCAATTAAGCATTACGATCTTTTGTACTTGGAACCAACTTCGAAATACGTCCATGGACTCGGGTCGGGGGTTTAATCCCTCTTCCTTCTTCCTTGTAGCCCGGAATTTCCAGGTTTCTCACAGGGTTAGCTAAGATCTTCAGATAATGATATCGTGGGATTCTAATGTGCACTTCGATACTGCATGAGGAAAAATAGAGTGACATGCACCAGATCCGTTTAACTTTAAACCGATTCGCTTTCATAAAGGGCGTCTATGGGAATACGTTTATCTTGGTTAAACCGATTTCCATAGGGAACCATTGTGAGATCGGATTAGTTTAGCTTAAACGGATTCGGTGCATGTCACCCTATATGTAAGAAGTCTAAGAGGCGTATTTTACAGGGCGTCCCGCTTGAAAGTGGTCCGGCAAGTCATTCCGTCTTGTTTCCTGTTGGAGGCCGTGTTCCGTCGTAGTTGCGATAGTTTCCTTGCGATACCGCAGGAAATGGTTAAAGGCTCCTGCGGTCATGACTCACGAGGCAGCAGGTTGGGCGATAAGGGTTAGTCCAGCGTCGAGAGCTTCCATAACGGTACGCGTTTGTGTTTCTCGAAGAGAAGTAAGCAGTGTTGTGAGCAGTGCGGGTTTCACCAACAGCGGTTTTCTACCGTCGATAATCGAAAGACGAATCTTACATGGAGTGGAATCTTTCGTGGAAAAGTATCTCGACGAAGTGCCAGCAAAACCCGCTGGCTAGTGGCGAAGTGGCAGGAACCAGCTTCCGTTCGGTATGAGACACCAACTCGCGTTCGAACCGCGCGGAATGAGGAAACTGGGCGCGACGAGCGAACACGAATTTTGGACGGCCCCCCCCCCCCCCCCGTCGGCCGTCGATCGTCTCAACGGTTTGGTGTTTCAAAGACGACATATCATAGAATGTTGAAAGGCTAACGAATCACCGTCTAACGAATCGCTCTCGATGTTTTCTCTTTCCGCACGAGTCATTAGGCATTTCCTGTGGTAACACGGCGAACTATCGCAATTATTGCGAAAAAGACAGCCTTCAATAGCAAAAAAAAAAACGGAACAACTTGCCGGGATAATTTCAAGGGGGACACCCTCTAGTTACATCATGAGGTTGGCGACTGAGGTGCTATTTTACATCATTTAAGGAAAATTTCAGACGACTCGCTCGAACCGAAAGGGAGAAAGGATCAGATTCTTTTGGAAGGACAGTTCAAAATGATTTCTTCGAAATGCAATTTTAGGTTGCCCTGCATCTAATCGGATCGACTCCCTAATAGGATTGTAGTCTCCTAAGGAGAAACCCTTTTTCCCCCCTTTTCCTGCCTTTCTCCTGCACGTAACAAGGCAACAGATGACGTACACACCCCTCATATGGTGAACCTAGGGCTCGATTCCTAATAGGCTAACAAGGTGCGCGCTTAGGTGCACCAAGCCGCTGGACGAGGTCAAAAACAAAAAAAAACTGAATTTACCGAAATAGTGAGATTTTATCTAGAATTACCCCCCCCCCCCGCCTCTCTTCTCTCTTTCACGATATTATGCTAAGGGGTGTGGGATGACGCGCCTTCTGCGCCTGAAACCTTAATCCGGCCCTGGGTTTATATCTGGGCTTTAGTACCCCCTGGAGTGAGGGATAAGCACGAGGATGCCTTTCATACGGCAGGGATGAACACGACAAAGGTGAGCACGATGGGATGATGGTGACTCCAGACTTCCAGGAAACACGAGAAAATCCATGCTTCAGCATTACTCTTCTCATACAACCACCTGATGCAAATGAGAGCCTGCATGCACTTATTTACGTCGCTGAAGAAGGGGACGAAAACGTTGAGGCGAGGATGCGCGTCCGAGTGGATGTCCGCCTATTTCTCACCCGTCGCACACCCTTCACTTACCCTCATTATTTGCTGTGCGAAGTGAAAGGGGAACTTTTATTCATTCTAAACGAAAGTTTTCGTGATTGGAGTGATTGTTGAAGTGTATTGCTCTGGGATCCTCGTATTTCAATCTGGCGTAACGTTAAGGGTTTTTGAGGCGTTCGTTATAATTCCTCCGGAATGAGACGCATGAAGGAGTGTAGTATCGCCCGGAGAGGGCAAAAAGGAGGAAAAGAAAGTGTTGTTCCGTATCTGAGTAAATAAGAACACAAAGAAAACACCAAAAGAAAAATGCAGTTCAGATGTTCCTATATGTCCAATCGACAGTACAAGAATCTGACACCAGAAAGTCCTTAGTGAAAAAAAGTGTTGTTCCGTATCTGAGTAAATAAGAACACAAAGAAAACACCAAAAGAAAAATGCAGTTCAGATGTTCCTATATGTCCAATCGACAGTACAAGAATCTGACACCAGAAAGTCCTTAGGATAGTTTCCGCCTGATCTCAATACAGCTCAGTTACAGCTACGTACGAATATGCAGCTTAGAATTGTACTTTAGGATCATGGTCCGGGACACCTCTTGTCCTCTGAAAGCAGGCGTGAGTACCAAAACATTAGTGTCTAACTCAGAAAACCTGGACAGCCTTCGCTCCGAGTGGCACGCAAAGGTCGTTTTACACGCTGTGTTTCCTGCGTGTCGCGCATTCACACGGGAGAGAACACGCACGAATTCGAATGCGTCCACACACATGTGCCATGAGGGAAACGCAACATGTGACGTAGTAAAAGCGACAGCGCGTTGGCGTTCGAAATCCGGCGGGACCCAGCTCTCAAAGCCTCGCGTTTCGTCTCCAAACGCGAATGCGGACATGGGCGCACGACCGCGTTCCCTTGCAGCTGAATGCACGTGGGCAGCGTGCAGACTTGCATGTCACATCGTTCCAGAATCACGCTAGAAACCCGAAGTGTGAAACGGCCTTCAGTAAATAAATTGGGTCATTGTCATTTGACAGTGATGGGAAGTAACTGAACAAAGATAACGCGTTCTTTACTTAGAATATATTTGTAATTAGAGGCGTAACGAGTAAATGTTTCCATAAATAAATAGTATCTGTAACTAATTCATTTTTTTACGAAAAAGGAACAGAAGTTTTTTTTTAACGAGTGACATTTTTAAATGAAAGAAAGGTGCTCCTTTCTTCTCACTTTCGAGCGACTTCCAGCTTGTCTTTCAAGTTCATTTCAATACAGCAGAAAATTGTTTGCCTTCTTTCGTTGGTCCTAGTCCTGTAGGTAGCCATTTCTGCTAAACAAGCAGATAAAAGCGGAACTGTGCTAAACTCCGCCGTGGCGAACTATTTACAGAGCATTCTTTTTTTTCTTCGTAAACATGCCAGGAAAATCTCTCATTTTCACGTCATTGATGACGTGAAAATGAGAGATTTTCAGCTCAATAATTACATTGAGTTGAACTTCAACGAAGAAGAGAAGTTTGAATGAAACTTTGCATTAGCATTGAGATTTCTTTAAAAGACGCTATTCGCTAATGAAAAACTACTTGTTTTCACGGGGATAGCCCGCTTAACGGGGGCTATCCCCGTGTTTCACACTCAATGGAATTCAATAAGAATTCCATTGAGTGTGAAACTAACAGTGTATATGGGTCTGGTGCCGAAATAAACAGATATGGGTCTGGTGCCGAAGACATGCAGGTAATCGACACGTGTCATCGTCTGTCAAAATTGTCATTCCCATCAGATAACGCGTTCTTCCCATATTACCGCTGGGAACTGAAGCCATCGTGATCGTATCGAGAAAAACGTGCGATCTGAGTAAAAATCAGTTGCAAGTTGGAAAGCACAGTCTGCTTTAGAATGCCTTATGTCTGCGCAGGCGCTATTATCAACGCTCCGAAGCTATACTTCCTTGATTTTCCTGTGGGAGATCCAACGCGATTCTTTCTCTCTTTTAAGCCGAAGAGTTTCGAAGTATTTGAATGATGATAGTCAGTCCATTCTTGTCACTGTTGTCTTTAGTCTCTGGGAAAGTGGTACATGGGAAATCCAAGGGAAGCGAGATGAAGCCGAAGTACAACGATTGGGAAACGGATGATGACGATTCCACCCTTGCTATTTGGCTCCCTCTCCTCCTGCTCGGCTTGATCACGGGGGTGTGTGTTCTCATCTGGTACTGCTGCTGCCGCGCACCAAGAGCCCCGTGAGTCGTCGCTTCCCATTCCTTCGATTACTGCTTTTCAGAGGGACGTGAGATATCGTTTCTTCTTAGACGAACGGTGACGAGAACGGTAATGGTCACACAGGGGAATCCTTACAATCCTGGATATTCTGGCGGACCCTGCACCATCTCGTATCCAGCCCAAGGCAACATTGGTTACACGATGCCCCCTTCGACATTGTATCAGAATCCGGCTCCATATGCTCCTTNATATCTGGGCTTTAGTACCCCCTGGAGTGAGGGATAAGCACGAGGATGCCTTTCATACGGCAGGGATGAACACGACAAAGGTGAGCACGATGGGATGATGGTGACTCCAGACTTCCAGGAAACACGAGAAAATCCATGCTTCAGCATTACTCTTCTCATACAACCACCTGATGCAAATGAGAGCCTGCATGCACTTATTTACGTCGCTGAAGAAGGGGACGAAAACGTTGAGGCGAGGATGCGCGTCCGAGTGGATGTCCGCCTATTTCTCACCCGTCGCACACCCTTCACTTACCCTCATTATTTGCTGTGCGAAGTGAAAGGGGAACTTTTATTCATTCTAAACGAAAGTTTTCGTGATTGGAGTGATTGTTGAAGTGTATTGCTCTGGGATCCTCGTATTTCAATCTGGCGTAACGTTAAGGGTTTTTGAGGCGTTCGTTATAATTCCTCCGGAATGAGACGCATGAAGGAGTGTAGTATCGCCCGGAGAGGGCAAAAAGGAGGAAAAGAAAGTGTTGTTCCGTATCTGAGTAAATAAGAACACAAAGAAAACACCAAAAGAAAAATGCAGTTCAGATGTTCCTATATGTCCAATCGACAGTACAAGAATCTGACACCAGAAAGTCCTTAGGATAGTTTCCGCCTGATCTCAATACAGCTCAGTTACAGCTACGTACGAACGTGCAGCTTAGAATTGTACTGAAGGATCGTGGTCCGGGACACCTCTTGTCCTCTGAAAGCAGGCGTGAGTACCAAAACATTAGTGTCTAACTCAGAAAACCTGGACAGCCTTCGCTCCGAGTGGCACGCAAAGGTCGTTTTACACGCTGTGTTTCCTGCGTGTCGCGCATTCACACGGGAGAGAACACATTGCTTCGGGAGAGAACACGCACGAATTCGAATGCGTCCACACACATGTGCCATGAGGGAAACGCAACATGTGACGTAGTAAAAGCGACAGCGCGTTGGCCTTCGAAATCCGGCGGGACCCAGCTCTCGAAGCCTCGAGTTTCGTCTCCACACGCGAATGCGGACATGGGCGCACGACCGTGTTCCCTTGCAGCTGAATGCACGTGGGCAGCGTGCAGACTCGCATGTCACATCGTGCCAGAATCGTGCCATTGTTTTATGCATGGCACATCGTGCCAGAATCACGCTAGAAACTCGAAGTGTGAAACGGCCTTCAGTAAATAAATTGGGTCATTGTCATTTGATGGGAAGTAACTGAACAAAGATAACGCGTTCTTTACTTAGAATATATTTGTAATTTGAGGCGTAACGAGTAAATGTTTCCATGAATAACTAGTATTGAATTGAATTGAATTGCTTTTTATTTCCATGGATTCTGGTCGTCAGACATCTCGCAAAAATTACAGCCCAAGATAATACAACAAAAACAAAGCAAAGACTATGTACTAGGTCAATGATAAAAAGTCTCTTTTAGACAGAAATACATACAAAAAAGATTTTTGAAACTTGGATGTGTTGGCTTTGGGATGGCTAATACCATTTCTGGTATCTGTAACTAATTCTTTTTTTTACGAAAAAGGAACAGAAGTTTTCTTTTTAACGAGTAACGTTTTTCAATGAAAGAACGGTGCTCCTTTCTTCTCACTATCGAGCGATTTCCAGCTTCCAGCTTTCAAGTTCATTTCAATACAGCAGAAAATAGTTTGCCTTCCGTCGTTGGTCCAATCCTGTTGGTAGCCATTTCTGCAGCCAAACAAGCAGATGGAAGCGGAACTGTGCAAAACTCCGACGTGGCGAACAATTTATGAAGCATTCTTTTTTTTTCGTCGCAAACATGCCAGGAAAATCTCTCATTTTCACGTCATCAATGAATAATTATTGAGCTGAACTTCAAGGAAGAAGAGAGGTTGGAATAAAACTTTGCATTAGCATTGAGATTTCTTTAAAAGACGCTATTCGCTAATGAAAAACTATCTGCTTCCACGGGGATAGCCCGCTTAACGGGGGCAATAAGCAATGCGTGTGAAACTAACAGGAGATATGGGTCTGGTGCCGAAGACCAGCAGTTACTCAACATGCGTCATCGGCACAATCGTCTGTTAAAATCGTCATTCCTATTCGTATATCACCGTTGGGAACTGAAGTCATCATGATCGTATCGAGAAAAACGTGCGATCTAAGTAAATATCAGTTCGCAAGTTGGAAAGCACAGTCTGCTTTAGAATGCCTTATGTCTGCGCAGGTGCTATCATCAACGCTCCTAGGCTATTCGCTTCTTCCTTGATTTTCCTGTGGGAGATCCAACGCGATTCTTTCTCTCTTTTAAGCCGAAGAGTTTCGAAGTATTTGAATGATGACAGTCAGTCTATTCTTGTTACTGTTGTCTTTAGTCTCTGGGAAAGTGGTACATGGGAAATTCAATGGAAACGAGATGAAACCGAAGGACGACAGTTATTATTATGAGGACGATTCCTCCTCCCTTGCTATTTGGCTCCCTCTCCTCCTGCTCGGCTTGATCACGGGGGTGTGTGTTCTCATCTGGTACTGCTGCTGCCGCGCACCAAGAGCCCCGTGAGTCACCGCTTCTTATTCCTTTGGTTACTGCTTTCCAGAGGGACGTGAAAAATCGTTTTTTACTCTTAGACGAACGGTGACGAGAACGGTAATGGTCACCCAGGGGAATCCTTACAATCCTGGATATTCTGGCGGACCCTGCACCATCTCGTATCCAGCCCAAGGCAACATTGGTTACACGATGCCCCCTTCGACATTGTATCAGAATCCGGCTCCATATGCTCCTTCTCCACCGCAGCCATACCTCAATGATCCGCCACCATATAGCGAGGTGACGGGGAAGTGAAATCAAGTATGTAATATGAATGATGCAATAGAAGTTTCTTCAGCCCTAGCTTCCAACTGGAACATGAAACTGTAACCCATGTATCTTTTGACAGATGGGAACATCTTTAACCTGATTTGCTTGATTTCTGTGTCATTTCGTTGTACTCCTGAAGTGCAAGAACAGATGAAGCAGATACTGCGACAGTTCTAAGAATAAAAACTCGTATAGATATGTATTTAGTAACCCTTCCAGCCTTATGGACGTGCACTCTTGGCACAAAGGGCTAGTGATTGATTCCATGAAAGTTTCAGAACTTAAATCTTTTTGATTCCCTCGAGGGAAAGTTTTGAAATCTTTTGATTGTGTCTCACATTAACCATTTTGTGGATTCCAATTTTTCGAGAAGGATTTTGAAGATCCTTCTCGTAGGATATCACACTTCGAAAGGAATAAACGTGAAGCTCTTCAGCTACATGCTTGTATCATATTATATTATGTCCCACGAAGATCATCCCCAGGTTTCTTTCACCTTGGAGGCTTTGCCTTCCTCAAAGTCACTTTTTAACCCTAATCCGGTTGAACTTTCGCGGGCGATTTTCGACGGGCACGCATGGCCGTGGAGAAATTCTCCGGTATTCTGCGTTAAGGAACTTCGAAACGATTTTGCATCGATGCAAAGTGTTCATTACAGAGAATTTTTTTCCAATAACGCATGAGAATATGGGTCAAAATATTAACGGCAGAGGAGCAGTTTACACAGCTCTGAAAATTCGGCAGAATAAGCGTGAATTGGCTGTTCTCGGGAATCATCTTTTTCTTTCAGAGATAAATATGCAACCTAGAGGCCGTAAATTCATAGGGAATAAGTAGGAAGAAGGAAGAAGGAAGAAGGAAGAAGGAAGAAGGAAGAAGGAAGAAGGAAGAAGGAAGAAGGAAGAAGGAAGAAGGAAGAAGGAAGAAGAAGAAAGATCTTTATGAGGAAATTACCTTAATCATCTCATTCGCCATATTCCATTGGAAAAACAGGACTGATTGAACTTAAATTAATTAATTAAACGGCCCAGGTTCATTCGATAACAGTGTTAATTGATCCAATGAGATTTGCGCATATCTCTTCAGGAGAGTTGTTGAATCTTTTCAAAGGGTAAATGCATTTCAGCCACCTGCGAGAGCACCGCGGATTGCGTCAGTAAGCAGAAGGGCAAGAATATGTGCGGCCCGAAAAGAACACAAACAGGAAGCAGCGCGCCCCAATCGAATTCTTGGTGAGGAGGAATGTGGCAGCTATGGACGAGGGGCATTTCTTTTTGCTAGCGGCTCGGCTAGCTCTGCTGAGGCTCCCAGCATCCGATGACGTCATTTTAAGGCTTAGCTGCTCAGCGTTCTTATAGTTCGCTATGTTCCGCTCGCAGTTGCCTGCCCGATAGAGACGTCATTCGATGACATGGTCCTGCCTAGCCAACGCGTCTTTTTTTCCAGCAGCTGCTAGCGGCTGGAGAAAAAGACGCGCCCATCGTGCGCCAGTTTCAGGCGATATACAATGCGTCAGGCCTGCAAAGCAGTAGATAAAGGGGGGTGGAGAAGCAGCAGCCAGGACACAGAAGTTCTGCCGGTCAGCTAGGTCGTTCCGACTATTTTTCGACCGGGGACTGGGTTTTCTTTACCTTTTCGTGCAATCCTCCTCCCCCTCCTAAATCCTCATCGAGGCGTTCCATACTGCATTTCTCTCTTTATCAGATAAAAATTCAGAGATAGATTGGACACTAAACATTCCTCTGATAACAGGGTGTAGCTCGTATATCTCGGTGACACGGTGTTGAAAAAAACAAAAACCCGCCAATTCGTTTTTTAGAAGAATGTTAGTAAATTTCATCCGACTAGCCCAATATTTCACAAACTGCATGTGGATAGATGAAAGAAGATTTCTGCAAATTTTGAACCATACCTACCCAAGGCATCGTGTGCTACACCGATTAAAACTTGAAGGTTAAGAAAATGCACTGGACATCCTTGCCAATGCATCCACATTAGAAGGGATGCTCAGCCGCTGGATGCTCAGCCGCTCAGGATGCTCAGGGACGTTGAGCCTCAGCCGTGCAGCTAGCGAGTGTCCGTACGTGCCATCCAGAACGTTAAAGGAGGTTGGCTTCACTGGCTGAGACGAACGCATCAGCGGTGGTACGTCACACTTTTTTACATATCAAGTTTGAACTGGCATGGAACGTGATACAATGCATACATTTTCTTAAAATTTGGCACATACCTTCTTTCCTCTATCTACATGCAGTTAAAAAAAATTAGGTAGATCTGATAAAATTTACTGTCATTAATAACGAAAATGATTTGGCACATTTTTTCACACCGTGTATATAACTGAATGCATGTTATTGAATGACCCCCCGCTCGGGAGAAACCAATAAGAATTTCCTGAAGGAAGGATAAAAGATAGGAGTCTCATGAGATGACAGGTTGCGAGAGGGGTGACTAATATTTTCTCGGCCTGACTAACTCGAGCCAATGATTTCTCGACTCCCCCCCCCCCCCCCAAATCGTGGGTTATGATTTTCTCTAGAAGTCCTGCGCAGCGTACCTTAGGGTGTCCCACTGAAACAAGGAGAATTTGGACTACTTCACGGTCCGGTTATTCAGAGATAGGCGATACGGGAACGAGATCGATAGGATTTCCATATTCCACCCTTTCTGCGGTAACTCTGGCGAACTGTGCTTGCCAAATCCGAAATTTTCAGGAAGGGTTTTTACATTGGGTTTTTAAGAGAGCTTAATTCCTTACCCTCACCAATGGCCACCGACTATTAATAATGGCTGAGAGTTTCACGTCGAAGAAACATACTGCGTTCGATGCGGAGAGCTACCACACATGAGAACCTCTAAGTCGAGCAGCAATTACTTCGGGTCAAGATGACTCGAGCCCATGAGTTTGGAAAACGTCTCCCGTATGTCCTCCAAGAGATAAAAAAAAGAGCCTCCTAATCCAAAATAACGGCAGAAGACCAGTCAGGAACAAGGACGAGAAACTTTATCGCAAGAGGAACGGTATTCCATCCACCGAGCTGGAGTACGTTGCTCAGTATCAGGGACTCTGGATTCCTCACATGCAAGTCGTGACTCATTAGGCTGGTCATCAGCAGTATCGAAAATGTATGTGGGTATATAAAAGTCATTCCATATGCTGTAGGAAAGGACTCTGATTCCGATGCTTGCCTGACAAAACCTTGCTGATTTCAATATGGTGGATGGTGGATAGCCGCATTCTTTCTGATGAGCATGCAGCGTTAGGTGACTTAAAAATTATGCAGGATATTCTGCTGGGAAAAAAGATCTTTAACGGTGCATAATGGCATGGTAACGTTTGTTTCCTGAGGAAGAAATGAAAGCAGGCTCTCAGATATTCATTTTTCATCTTCTCTTTCTCCCAACGGAATCCCAAGGAGATCAAGGATACAGCCGTTTCCTCTTTCCTGCAGCATAAATACCTTCCTTTTCCAATTGGAAACTCTGAATTTTCCTAATATTCGCTCAGCTACAGAGGAACTGGATATGCAGAGCGTGAGGCAGTGCGAGTACAATGGGAGCAGTGCGAGTACGTGGGTGGTAACTCACTCCAGGACAAGTGCATGGAACAGCCTGGTCATATACCCATAATTCCTTTTTTGAGATACAAAAGGAAGGTCAGCCCGAGTACTTCTCGAGGATACCAGACAGAGGGTTAATTTGAACCGTCTACATCTTCTTACAACGTTAAGTAGCAGGGGAACCCCAGTGAAGGGTATCAACATCATCAGCATCGTCACGAAATCAAAGACCTTCGAGTAGAGTACTATCGTGCAGTCCTGGTTTTTGAATCATAGAATGCCTCGTGAAAAATGCCGCATGAAGGGATACGGAATCAGTATAACCCGCTTACAAAGTCAGAATGCAAGTTTTAAAGAACACGTCAGTTTGCCTCTTGAACGTCTCACCTTTACAATCGCAGCACCTGACCAAAATAAACCTTCCCACCCGAGGTCACAAGAAATCAGATTCCAGGAGGCTCTGGCTTCATAAGAAACGAATGGAGTGTGACCATATCTCTTCAAGAGAGTTGTTTAACCCATCCGGGATAAATCCTGCATAGTTTATGAAGGGAATACATTATTAAGGATAAGAGTGACTGAATTCTATTCGATCGTCAATCCCCCTTCCAACGGTTTGCTTTTACTACTCCTCCCTTACGAGGAATTTGTTTGCTTCTATTTCTCCCTCCTCCGAAACGCAGGGGTTAGGAAAAGAAAGAAGTAATATGAGATGGGAACAACGCCTTAGCACTATTCATTAGCTTTATTCGAGAGAAGGAGACTAAAATTAAAATATTAACTTAGATAGTCTACGACTAATCAATTAATTTTTAAAATACATTAACTAAATTAGAGCTCTTGTAAAAACCCCATTATATTTGTGTAAACATCTCCACTAGAGCTGTGGCACCCTTCATGGACAAATTTGCATCGTAGAGAGCTTAGATTCACGAAGAAAAAACGGGGGAAGTGTTATTAAATCCTCTTCAATGCAGTGACACATTCCCTGGAATAAGAATACAGAAAGAAAAGTTTGAAATTTGGAGGATTTTAACAAAGGAAGATTTTTTCAGTCGGTATACGAGGTGCAAAAGCTGGTTCGTGGTCGACGTACACATACACGGGGCAACAGCTGATAACTCATGCCCTTTGACGTTATGTATATGTTCTCACGGCACATATTGCAACCTCCCGCGTGTGAGTCCACTGTTTGCATAAACAGGAGGAGTGCAATAGCAAGTGTAACTCATTCAAGGACACGGAAATGAAAGCAGAAAGAAAGTCAACGAATTCTTGGTGGAAGCGAACGTGCCAGCGACTGAAATTGTGCTCTGGCTTTGGGCGATATGCGACGAGTCAGTCTTGTAACATAGCTGAGTCGGTGGGCAAATATGTTGCAGCAAAGTCTGGACGATCTGGATTGGAGTGACAGGTGTTGATCGTCTGTGCCCGTGCTGCAGCACCTCCACCACCGATACCCACGCTGTGAAGTGCGAAACCGAAAGGTCATGAATGAGCACTACTTAGGATGCTTTGCATGCATCAGCCTAATCAATCTGCCTAATGCATCATTATATATGAAGCAAATTACATAAGAGAGTGGGTTTCCCGATAGCACCAGTATCCGATTCTTCTTCCCTAAAGCCACCTTGCAATTGAACCAGTGTAAAATGCTTAATTCCACCTTTCGCAACGATTGCCACTTTTGATCTCGATGGATCTAGATCGGTTAGTTGGGATGATGGTGGCAGGTGAGGATCAAGGATGGATCAAGGATGGATCAAGGATAGATCAAGGATGGATCAGGAATGGATCGGTGCGCCCATCGCCTTGGTGCAAATGCGACCACTGAGCAGCGCTGGGACACGCTTATCGGAGGAGTGAAGGGGAGAATGAACTCTGAACACGTTCCATCCTAAAGTACCCGTCATTCCAAGCTGTCGTAATTCTGAGGATTGCGTTGAGGCTCGTGAGAAAGAGGACAATCATGAACTGCGGCGAGGCGAGGCGCAAACCTCTCATCTCGATGGTTGAAAATGATTGTAAAATGGGAGTTCTTTGAACTACCATTTTGCAAAAATATTCCATGGAAGGTATTGATTTCAAACAGTGTTTATGAAGAGGTCGGTGACCTAATTTCCAACTATCTGAGCCATCCGTCTTATTTCTCACCTTCCCTTTTTATTATTAATAATATGAGTACATTAATAATAAACTAGAATTCTTGCTTAATAAGACATTGAACGCTCAGATTACAATTTCCTTCATTGGGTCTAGTTTACGAAATATGGGCGATAGCTGATGGCCTATCATGAGGTTCAGAATACAGAAGCATTGATAGGGGTTCCTCCTATACACATGGGGAACGGAAAGTTCCATTAGTAAGCCAAGTCTTGTCCGCAGTCAGATAGCACCAATTGTTACAAGTGCCAAGCATAACAAATCTTGCAAATATTCCTTGGCACGGCACGTTCCCATTTCCTTCATTGATGATCTTCACGAGACCGTCATGCAATTCTTGCTCTCGCAAGTAACATGGCAAAGGCGATTCATGTCATCGAAATGAAGCTAAATTGAGGATGAAGTGAGGACGCGAAGCTGGACCATATGGTTCTGCTGGGCGTTTCGGCAAGTCCTGGTCGACGTTAGCCAAGTTTAAGTAAACCATTTACAGGTGATTCTCAGGCATTGCCATTCGGGCAACCTGCATGCCCGAAGGAACACGCAGGGGCTCATGAAGGAATGTAGAACAGGACGAGCACGGGCGAGTGTAAGCCGTTGTGTCTCGTTTCACTTTCCTGCAGTCTAGACAGAGAAACCAAGAGAGACTACGAGACAAAATCATACCCCGAGGATGAGTAAACATCCAGACGGCAGGAGAGCGAAAAGCGAAATGCCTTCATTCACGAATGGGATTTCTGGCCAACGCCCGTATCGAAAAGAATGCCCGTATGCATATCTGCATGAAGCATCCGTATTCACGTTGCAAATAGACTCTTATGTTTTTCATTTGGCATCGATATCTCGTAAGAGTCTTCACTGCTGCGGCTGCCAACTGGGAT
Source organism: Darwinula stevensoni (assembly GCA_905338385.1). Taxonomy (NCBI): domain Eukaryota; kingdom Metazoa; phylum Arthropoda; class Ostracoda; order Podocopida; family Darwinulidae; genus Darwinula; species Darwinula stevensoni. The sequence continues at coordinate 45,117 of CAJPEV010000850.1, read as the reverse complement.
ACCCACTGGGGCCTGCAACGGACCGATCCGTTTCTTCACTTCTGCTTCGAAGGGCGAGAACGTGACGTCGATGGGATTTAACCAAGGACTGTAGGGAGGGGGAGGGGGGGGGGGGAGGAAATGGAGTGGGTTGGGTATCGAGGAATGATCCTTCTGTGCACTTGAGCAACATGAAAATGAATGCATTGTCCGGTCCGATGATGGCTCTTAGTTCATCCGAAAATTCAGGAAACCCAACACGTGCGAGACCTGACTCCATCGTCTGGTGGTGCAAAAGGACACGAGAAGGGACGATCCTTAACCTGAGGAGCTGACAAACCGAAATTTCCATTCCATCTTGAATTATTGAACAAGCTCCTCTTCGCAACTCTCTCTCGCGGTTGCTCTATCGCGAATGTCTCACGAATGGAATCGAAACTGGCCTGAGCTTACAGGCGCCAGACAAAAGAGGAAACGGGAGCTCTTAGACGGGCTAGTAAGTCGACAGTCGGAGCTTTTCTGCTCTCCCTCAGCTCATCGGCTGGTCCGTGCGCTCTCCCTATTTCCATCATCCCAGGCATAACGAATCCTTTTTTTTTTTTGGGGGGGGGGGGGGGGGGGGGTGGGG
>CAJPEV010000850.1:0-44462 GCA_905338385.1 Darwinula stevensoni | reverse complement strand
ACACTTGTTTTTTTGTAGGTACAGTCGGTAGGTACGTCCTGCACGCAAATCCCGTCATCAGATGGGAGAATTCGAGGCCCTAAACTCTTAGAAAAGACAGCGATTTCCTCGAAAGGGAGCGAAACTGGAGTTACCGGTTTTACCCCCAAAAAACATGGAAGTAATGTCGCTGACCTTTGTATTTCCTGAGAACAACCATCAACTTTTTCTACTAGTTTGAGAAGTACTCTCTCTCTCTCATTTCGTTTCGCGCTCTTAAAAACATGGATTTTGCTCTTATAAAGAAGTTATCGATTGCAATTCCTCGTTTTTAGGGAGTAAAACTGCCAACTCCAGTTTCTCTCCCTTTCGCGGATATCGCTCACTTTTTTCTGAGTGCAGAAGAAAATATTATCACCTTAGACAAAGAGTGTTTTTCTCCTGTGTCCGTGAGAAAGTCTCTTGAGCCGTAAAAGACCCTTCTTGATCTGCTGGAAGTGAGGGCAGGACACAAACTTCCGACCTTGCATTTCCCTGCGCGAGTGGTGGCAGTGAAATTGATTTCGGTAAATGCATTCTCCATACAAATATTCTGTTCATCTCAAATACGTACAAATCATATAACACTCTCCTGAAGGAAGGGACAACTCAAGTTTTGCACTCGAAGAACAAGAGCTTCTCAACTAAAAAAAAAAAAACTAAATTAAATTTCATGAATTGAAACGATGGAAAATAATCAGGAATATAATTGATATCGAGGCCTTTCTTGGATTTCATCTATTTAAACTAAGTATCTCGTTCATGGAGAATCAATGGTGATGATTGGCATCATCTACCGTCGAAGTCATTCCACCAAAAGAGCCGCCAAACTATTCATAATGCATATCGAAGGATTTCATAACTTGCACTCAGTAGATACGCAGCACGAACCACTGCTTGGATGCGACAGGAATTGACCCGTCCGATTCCGTTGCGAAGCGCACTGCGACCGTCTGCGAAGGTCCCACGCATCTCCAATGCGACCGATTGCAACGGACTGCGACGGTCGCAGTGGTCGCAACGCAGCTCTTCGCAGTCAGTGTGCATGGCCCTTTACGCTCCACTCCGCGATATGCCCCTCCCCGCCGCCCCTCCCCGCCCCTCCCCTTGGCTCTCCCGCGTTCCACGCGGTTGCTGAGGTTAGCCTGAGGGTCCTTGGGTTCCTGCTCGTATTCGTGGGAAGGCGCCAGACTTTTCCTTTGCGTCGTTCACCGAAGCGAATCTGGAAGCCTTTCCTTACGGAGAAACCTCTCTGTTATCCACATATTATTAGCCAAGGTTTGTTGATTCGTGTCTGTCCGCCAGAGGCTAGCACCGGTCAATTTTCCAAATGTGGCTCGATCGCGTCATTGCCCGAGCCTGACCCAAACACCCGATTCGATCGTTATGGACCCGAACCGCGGATCCTGTAGGGCCTACGGGCCGGCCCTTGCCCGTGCAGGCCTCTTAGCGTTAGAATTCGAGGTCTCTGATGAAGTATTCCACCCGAACGGTTACAGGTTTGCCAACCGAGGTTCGCTCCCGATCCGCGTGTCTGGTCAGTCCTTTCGAGTCGAACCGCATCTCGTGTAGAGCTTAAGATCATCCCCAATCCTTTCTCCAATACCCAGCCTTCGAAAGTCGAACGACGTCGTGTCTCACTGGAATGCTACGGGGCGGAACTCGCTGAAAATTTGCACGCGGGCGATTGGAGGGTCGGAGCGCATCCAAAGCCAAATCCATCGATCCAAAGCGAGACTGAAATAGGAACGTTGTGTCTCTTTAGGTCATGAGACAGAATTTTATATTTAAAAAAACTTAATAAGGAATATTTGGGGTCTCTGATGACAAGGGAGCATCCCACTTTCTCCATCTGATAGCGGGGAGTTCTAAATTCGTCCGTGTCTCATCTAAAAACTATGGGACAGAAGTCGATTTGCCCCAATTAGGAGTATGTGAATATTTTACAGGCAACAGCAAGTGATCATAAAAAAAACATCTCACACGAACTGAAGTAACGAATCACGAACCCCATGAAAATGTTTGGAAGCAACATCACCTTTCGGGAAAAGGCGATGCAACTAATTGCAATATGTCGCGTCCACGAATTTTCGGTTTTGCAGGTCTCTACTTGTTAAGCCTGCTCATGAAAGCCAATATAGCTGAGAGTGGAAAAAAAAGTATCAAACGATGTTGCAAGTTCAAGAGTGCATCCAAATTCTCTCATATGCAAGCGTGATATGAGAGAAGTTTCACGATTTTTTTTTCCAGATTCAAAATGCCCAGGCCCGAAAGTCCAGTCCATCGGAGCGAGAGGGAGAGAAGACCGGCTTTCTTGGGGGATTTTGTTCGACGATCCAAAGAGTCATTTACGGGCCCCTTTCCTCTGCTTGCAAAACCCTCTGTCTCTGATCGAGACTTCTTATAGATGATCCAACATGATATGCGAAAGTCTCCAACGTTATCGACATCCTGAAACCTGTGCGAAATTAAAATTCCATGGCTGACCGAATGAGCTAATCTAGGGTGTGCTGCTTGAAAATATAATCTGACCCGTAGAGTAGAGATATTAACTCGTCATAAAGGTTTTCGGATGCTTTGAAAGATATGATAATATTGAAGAGACATCAGTAGGCAAGCCAATTCGTATTTTTTTTTTTTGCCCTTAATGGGAAAATCTTTCCAGGCATAAAAATGAAGTCATATATGACGCATGAGCTATTAGGGCATCGGAGGGCACTGGAATTCGGTATGGAAGATTTTGAAAAAATCATCATGGGATTGACACGTCCCATGACTCGATATGTAACGTAAAGAAGCAGTCACCTTGGCCTCACTTTTAAATTTCCTACGTGACCCTCGACCCCGAGACGTCGGTTACCCTTTCCAAGGCGCCAAAAAAGGAAAAGCAGGGATCTTTAATCGATGCGGTCGCTTCAATCGGCTTGCTCCATCTCGCTTGCATCGAGTTGTGACTCATGCAAGGAAACTACTACTTCCCGCATCCTCGAACTGCGACCGACGATTTAGAGGGATTCCTCATTACTTGCAGCTTCCGAGCGGAAAATGAAGAGCGTCAATATTCCTTTCACGCATCGAAACCTTCTCCATCTTTGCATGCTTTTTCGTTGCAAGCAGGAGACACACACGAAGGAGGACAACTTCAAAGTGAATCTTTCCGGAGGAACACTCGGAAACTCTACAGAGGAATACGCTGAAAGCTGAACCTGCATGGCTTCAAACGAATTACGTGGGGAATCCAATCCTTGGAAAATTTTCATATTAACGTGCAATGGCTTTCAGCCACACAGAAATGGTGATTACTTTAAGTCCCTTTCCAAGCCACGAGAGCGCGTCGACTTCGGGATTCGAGCCATGATGTCAGGAGATTAGATTAGTTAATTTATACTCTGGCTTTGTGGAACTCAATATCATTGGGATGTATTCCTCAACGAAGTTACTACAGTCCAAGGTGCTCAGAAAGAGACATCTGGAAGAAATCCTGTTTCGGGTACAAGCCACGGTAGGCATGAAAGATAGATCCGAGGGAAAATGTCATCGACTTTCATTGAATTATTTCTTACTCCTCATCCCTCCCTCTTGCGAACTTCATCAAGACAGACAGCTAAGCTAAAGGAATCATCGCATGGAAGTGTTTTGTATATGGTTCTTTCTATCATTTAATAAATGGTGGAAAAGAAATTAGACGTCCTGCTCAATTAAGGTACACCAATACCTCACAACCCATTAATTATTGACTTCTCGCTTCCTGTCATTTGCACCGCCAGAAATCATTTACAACTCTGTGCTGAATGAGGATACACTCTGACAGTTCCACTTCTGTCGTGAAAACTTTCCTCTAGTCTCCCGGTTTCCCACCCAGCAGGAATATCAATGCATTCCAGAGAATTTCCCATGGAATTCCTAGCGATAACCCAATGTCGTCCAACCGTAAAATCCCGAGCCTCGCACGCACCTCCACCTCCAATATCGCCCTCCTACTTCATCCCCCACACCCACGACCTGACTGCACGCATTCTTCTCTTATCTGACCTTGACCTCGATCTATCCCAAGAGTTCCCTTTGCCCTTGTTTCTTTGAACGGGACCCGCTAACAGAAGTTCTGGTTCGATCCAGACTCTAACTCCTTTCATGGCTTGTCCCCCTGCAGGAACCCTAATTGCGGTTCAAATCACCCTTACACTCTTTCACTTCTTCAATTTCTTCTTCAGATGCTGGCCAACACGCAAAACATTTCTCAATATTTGCCATTGTAATGTAACGAGTGAGGAGAAAAAAACGCACTGCTGTTCGAATTGCTAGTCTGGAGTTCAGTTATTGCTACAGTTGTGAATGTTCAAGAACATTTGCACATACATCTTGTATTCGGTGCATAATATCTTTCAGAATTTTCCCCCACTTGATAGGCCACATTGAAGATCGCGATATAAATATTTAAAAATAGGTCTCTCGTCGAAAGAGGGAAGTCAGAATGTTCGATCGCTTTTGCATAATCTTGTCCATCCCATCAGTTTGGATCAAGGCGTTGTCTTTGACGGACAGGCGATGCACTAAATTGTTTTTTGAAGGATTGCTGCGCTGGCTTCCAGGGCCGTTTCTAGGGGCGGGCAAAACAGGCGATCCCCTGGGCGCCAGCAGGGGAGGGGAGGGGAGGGGAGGGGCAAAGAAACACAATAATAAAAAAAATTATATAACGGAATATATTTTTAAATGTGGTTAGCGTCCGCTTTATGAGAGCTAGCGCTAATCGGGAAGGTAGAAAAATTGTAAAAATTAAATTAATAATCATATTCCATATTATGCCATGCGGCCTCTTACCACCGGTACGATAAGTCTGATAACTGTTACAAAATCGGGCAGAAGCCCCTCCCCAACCTTCCCTTCTTGCATGCGGCATGACGCCACGCTGCGAATGGGCAGTGGGTATTAAGTACGGCTGTCACGATAGGTCGATGCATCGATACCACTATCGATGGTTAGAGGTATCTATAGTTTTTTCGACCATGCGATGTATCGGAAAATTTTTTTGCCGGGAAATGTCTCATTGAATTGAGACGGGTACAGTGCAATACAGTCAATACAGTCCGAGCGGGGAAAGGAAGTGGAGGCGTGACCGGCATGGGCGAGCAATTTCTTTTCACGATCAAATTCTGGAAATGCTGGGACTTGACTATACGAACGACGGGAGGAAAAAAAAAAAACAAGTCGGAATCGGAGACAGGAAGTGGGAAAGGAGAGAGAGGGAATCCTCGGAAGACCTAGAATTTTTTTTCTCCTCTGTTTCGGCCTTCGACTAGGTCTTATCATGTGCATGCTGCGAAAGTGGACTGTTCCCTTCATATCGAAACTACATTCGTTAATCACCCTCTCCTGTCTTTCTCTTTAGCATGCAGGCTTAAGTTTTTTTTATGGCGCCATCGGCAGGTTTGCTACCTGCCGGTGCCGATGTCCAAAGAAGACTGTAGAACGAAGAAAAATAGAGAAAAAAAAACTACGTGAACAGGCTTGGCAACTGATTCTCGTCGATAAGGAAAAATTAAGGCTTTCCTAATGCATCCATCGATGAATAGATGCCATTTTCGATAGTCGAAGGCATGGTAGGTTTCATTACTCGTTGCAAAGGTCACACCAACAGGTGTGATCCAACAAGATCAATGGCGTGAGATTATGGAAGACGGATAGAGGTCCGCGCGAACTCCCCGATCGATTCAAGAAACGACGGAAGTGAAACATCCGCCCGATCGCGGCGAGAAGAATCCTCCGAAGGTGTCCAGGAATTAGACTTACACCTGGACTTCAGATCTAAGTGGTCCTACCAAATGTGATTTTTTAATTAGTGTCATAGTACATAAGATACAGTTTTTATTATTTACAAATGTTGCAAAATTATTTCCATCATTTCCAGCTCACTGTCAGCTTCCAGGGATAAGGTCCTAATCGCCCGAGTTGCAGTGGTGCTTTGCGCCGCAGTTGTTGATGGAGGGGTGGGGGCGCGGGGGGGCGCGGGGGGGGGGCATCGGCACTCCTTGCCCTGGGCGCCATTTTGCTTGGAAGCATACTGGCTTCCTTCAAAGAGTGACTCTGTGATTCTTCACAGATTCATGGATGAACGGGGATTTAAACGTATTTCACTCGCGAACTTCGAAGCGCTTTCGTGAATAAATCAACGTCACGTGATTAATTTAAACATTTTAAAATCGAGGCAAGGTGTAGAGGCATGCTCGGAACATTCACGACAGTAACTTTGACCGAATTTCAGGCATGAACAATCTCATAACGGTGTGGTTTTTTCTCCGCACCCGGTATTTGACTGCTTGCGATTAGCAGTGTGATATGCGGGAGAAACAGTTGTTTCATCGCCAGAGTCGGTTTTGTTCACCAGCACTACCTTCAACCTGCCAAGCGTAATTTCAGCAAAAAAAAATATCGGATTTAAAAAATGAAACCGCATTCAGAAACGCTTCCCAGCTCTCGACGTGAGGCCTCAGCCTCGCTTTTATCTTCTAGACAACTTTTTCTTTTCTCTCCGTCTCTTTCCTTTCACCTCCGTTTCCCAGCTGCGGTTTTTTTCTTCTTCCATTCCCGTCCTATCGACGCTCTGTCTGCGTTTCAGCGTCTTTTCAGACTTTTTTTTCTTATATATTTTTTTCCTTGACTTTCGAAGTTCGTTCTCACCCATTTTGGAATTCGGGACTCATCTCCTTTCTTTCCCATGGGCTTACTTTTTGGTTTCATTTAGGGCTGGGAGATATGGATTTTTAAAGTATCGATATCGCCAGGGTTCAATCCGGGGGGGGGGGGGGAATAATGGCGCATTCATTTCAGGACAAAACCTCTTTATTTTGGTAATGATTCTGACATGATCTTGAATGCATGACATCATGGTAGTTCGTCGTTCAAACCTAGGAGAGAGCACATATCGACGATCTCTGTCGCAAAGTTTCGATGTTCGTTTGCGAAAAATCTAGATCTCGTAAAGAGTCGCTCACACGGGACGTAAGTTCCGTGAATTGGCAGGTTTTTGCGAGCCAGGTCGGCAAGCGACGTGTGTCTCCTTTCGTTATGACTCTGCCGTATCGGTCTCGATCGATTGGTCTCGATTTCGCCGCTTTATTAATGTAAAATCGAACGAAATCGATGTCATTGATTTCGTCCTGTGGCTCTGCTGCTGCAGGTTCGTAGCTGTCCGCGTGGGCTAGGAAAGCGATAGTTGCCTTGTATGACTTCTTGCTGGAGGCCGTGATGGATTCGATGGTGGATTGTCAGATTCGAAATGCAACCATGAAAGAGTCATGAGCCCGTGAGTGGTTTTCAAGGTCTTCCGTTTTTCTTTCAGGGAAAGGTGCGTCAAACGTTTAAAGCCTGGGAACCGATTTTCCTCGGAACTGGGCTTCCACTTCGTCCCAGACAGGAGAAGCTGCAAAGAATGATGGAGTGGTCTTTTTCGCGGCGAGACTCGATTAACGCCACAATCAAATTGAGGTCGCAATATGCGAGAGATTGGTCGTATTCCCAGAAACTGGAATTTCTCTTCCTTTCAGTGCAGCTACTTTTTCATATTCCGGATGGGTATTGCATTCGTTGCGAGAATAAATTCTGACCGCTTTCCGCATTACAGATTTTCCACGAGCGTGAGGTATGAGTTTCCAGTTCTTTTCCATCCACAAAAATTGGCCGTGGTTTCATCATACTCGGGGGCTGACTGAATCCGAGTGCTGATTTCCATCATTTCGCCTCAAGGAAATTTTCCAGGAAAAGAAAGCATCGGGGAGGACTGCAGTCCTCAGATTATCCACTAACTCCCTCCTTCATCTCATCAGTTTTTGTCAAGGCCGACAGTCTATCCTTACATCGTCCTATGCCGTTATTGTTAATGGCGCGGTTCATGTGCTCCGTTTCCCCTCTCCCGCGACAATAGAGGAGTAAAAAAAAATATTTTCAAAATTTAAATATCGCGATATGCAGACACATCGCCGATAAGACAAACATCGAACGATATCGCGATATCGCAATAATCGGAACAGACCTAGTTTCATTCAGCAAGCAAATGAATCCTCTCTCAATTTAAGTTACTTTATTCTTCTTCATTCCCTCATTCTTAGCGTCGCAATTTACTTAATCTCATTTACGTTGTGCTTTCCTTCATATCATGAAGAGAGACTTATTCCCTAGAGAATCGGTTTTTTGAACTTGTTACGCAACAAATTTTCTCTTGTTGGCGGTTTTTTCTTTCCACCTCATTTAATGCACCTGCATTTAAAGATTAAGCGAGGAAAATGAAACCATCAAGTCCACGTTAAGCGAACCTGTATAAGAAGATCTGAATCAGTCAAGTATTAATGTATCATAAGCAGTATCATTTAACATGAAATAATTAAAACCTCAAAATATAACTGCTACTTACAGATACAGATGTCATGGAAACTGAATGTTGGAGTAATAAACATCAAAAAGGGAAAATGCTTTCAAACTTTTTTTTTAAATCTAAGTTAACTTCTTGAGTAACAACACAAAAAATTTATTTTCTTCAAGAAACATAGTGGTAAAATGAAGAACAATCCTTCTGTAGTCAGATCGAATAATCATTATCGAATGGTGACAATTAAAAACACTGCAAAGCATGTTATTTCTTAAGGAAAGAAAATTAAAGCGACAGAAAAAATGTATTTAAGAAAAAAGATTGGTGCAAATCTCAAGGATATAATTTAACTACTGCTTAATTCAAGAAAAGCACAATAAACATACCCGAGAAATTATATAAGAATCTGGATTGATTACTGGAATCATGCAACGACCACGACAAATGTCAACCAGGCTAGGTACCTTAAACGGCATCCTAGTTTTGGAACCCTTTAAAACGGACCTATACTACCCGACATATCCCCCGACGGCCTATAGGATGATATAGACTTCCGAGAATTGCCGTGCGGCTTCAGAAAAAAATACAAACCAAGCAACGATGAGTATCGAGTGGGATCATGCGCTCAAGAGCAAGGAAATTTCGTGACTTAGGAATCACCTGTAATGGTAAAAACCACAATTCAGAGGCATTGAGCACTTTTCTCTCGCAGGTTGGAGAACTACATGTACGTCCATTCCTGGAAGACCAGTTCAGAGAATTTGCGAGAAACTGCAAGCGAACGCTCAGGGACCTTACATATCGACATACTAACGAAAGTGAATTAGTAGAAAGTGACTAAACTCTGCGAATAGGAGGGAGTGAAGGAGGGAATAAGAGGGAGGTCAAATCAGAGATATTCGTGGCCCCCTCATATGCAACGTGATTTCCCTGGGCTCGCTTTCTTCCCCGTTCGAGTCAGGGACGTATGAAAGACTTTGGCTTATGAGCCGAAGGAGGCCGGAAGGTGATCCTCTGTATGCTCTTAGTTGGATTCCTTTCGGCCTATGTGGTAGGGATGTAACAAGAAGTGGCAGTTTCCATTTTTCATCAGTATCACGGGAAATTTATGAGCTACACACCACACGGCAAGAAAGGCAAGAAGGACCAGTTCCATTTTCCTGTCGCATTACTGTTATGAGAGGAATGCTCGGGTTTCAAATCTTTATCTACAAGAAGGAATACTTCATATCCTAGTCCTAGTCCCTAATCCTAGTCCCCTAACTCATGCACAATACACAAATAAGCATTCGTACGAAACCGCTGGGAAGTTTTAAATCGAAGTCAGATCTTCAGATGAAATTCCTTGACATAAGCGAGAGAAAAAAAAAAGCAAGAGAAAGAAAGTCACTAAAACATTTTTTTTTTTCAACTCATCGGACCGGCAAGGACTTCGGCCAACAATTTCGATGGAAGAAACAAGTCTGAGGGTCTTTCAAGTCTATCTAGCTCGTTGGCTTGGGAAGACCGTCTAAGATTCCTACCGAAAATGTTCGATGAAGAAGACGGCCCGAGTCGATCGGGCTTCGCAGAGCCGGGAAATACGTTTCTATCTTGATGTTGCGCTCATAAGTCCTAGAATTATGGAAGTCCAACTCAACAGATTCGTGGAAGACTGAAACTTTCGCATGGACAACGGAGTGAGGCGAGAGATATGAATTAGGGCAAAAAAAAATGGAAGGTCGCTTCGGTCAATTTCACCATCAACTTCAGGGGGGGTGGGGCCTTGAAATCGTCGATCCGTGAACGTGATTTTAGACAAAGGGAACAAGAGAAATCCTTTCTATTCACCTATTCAACAGCGCAACAAGGCTCATTTATCTAGATGAGGCTATAGCTTTCTTCAATATGAAAATTCTTCTCCCTTCTCCCTCGCTTATGCTTCACTCCTTTATTAATGAGAGAAAAAAAAGGTATAAGGGAGCTGGGTTTTCTCAATCTCATATCTGTGAGAGGATCGAAGACAAAGGCCTAATCATTTTTTCCCATCGGTGGTAGACGTTTCAAGTTCTTTTTAATCTCAAAGGAAGAGAACGCAGCCCTGAAGATATCGAAAGAAATGAGAGAAAATAGTGTCTGGAGATGACATCTCAATGACCTGCTCCCGTAATCGATTCCACTATATTGTCTTCCGTCCTCTCTTTTCTCCATCGATCCGTGAGGAGAGGAGGAGGGCCATCCGGGATTCTCCTCAGGTTTCGGGAAAATTAATGGCTCTGGAAATCAAAAGCGGACCGTGTTCGTGATCGGAATGTCTCCCGCAAACCTTCCGGGGGCTATTGCGAGTTCATTGTGTGCGTATGAAGGGGGTTCGGACCACTTCGCAAGCCTAAAAAAACAAGGAGCGAAAGCGAGCTCAGACCGTATTCATCCTCGTTGTCTACCTTCCCGATTTCCCCTCTTCTGCTCCACTCCCTCGACTTTCTTCGGATAACCCAGGACTATGTTTCTCAACATTATCACTTGCCGGTACGTGATAACGTAAAGGTTGAACACTAAGGGGGTCATTGAGGAGATTTCGAATCACCCTACTTTGATGGTAGCCAACAAATAATCTGATGAGTATGAAACTGCAAGCAGGAATGCAGGAGACACTCTCCACCAAACCTGTCTGAAGGTGAATGAGTTCAACTGGGATTCGGTCTGTCCTCATTAATACATACTATTTATTTCTAGCTATTGTCAAACAACAAAAGTAGCAACACAACACACAAGAGAGGACGGGTTTTAATGATCCCTTCATTTTTTTGCATAATAAAAAAGGGGCGTAAAAAAGAAACAAAAAAGGGGTAAGAGCACTAGTTAAAGTCGCCATAGTACGAGTATTTCAATGTAATAACGGACCCTGATTCCAAAGTTCACCGAATGGATCCACGCTTACCATAAACATTTTGAGTGCCTGTCTGATAAAATATGGCGACAGAGATAAGGGATTTGAATGACGTCAGCAGGAAAGTCCTCAGGGGAGAAGAGAGGATCTCAGAGACAGCACCGAGCAGCTCGATACGGGTGGTTCCCTGAGGGACAATGTACATTGGCACCGTGATACTCATTTCTCATCTCCTCTGTATCCCTGCCGGATCCCGTGGAGTTCAAGGTATTAAAGTCCTTCTGTTTCCCGCAGCATTACGACTTTCCTGCTCAGATCGGGGAATTCACTTCAGGAAACTTCAAGAAATATCAGGAGCATCATGGGCATAACTAGTACTTACATCTGTTAAACTGCAGTTGAACTTCAAGCTAAAAAATCATCTTTCAAGTATGTCTTTCCCTATCGCACGTGTTGACAGTATTATCAGCCCAAATTAGAATGAGGTAGAATGTCGCATAAGAGCCGAATAATTAGGTAGCGGCATCTTCATCGGAAATTAAATCTCATTTCCGAGTCGGTAATCAGTTTCAGTACAGGCCTACCATAAGTTCTTTTGGGCTTCTGAAAAATGGATGAAATCCATTTGCATTTCCTTCTGTTCTCCTGCATCTTGGAAAGATGCTACGTAAGTACTTCTGCATGCATTAAATATGTGCACTTGGCTACCAGATTCACCAAGAATAGCAAAAATTGACATGCTTCCAATTTGGTTTTACGGCCTAAACCGTACCCAGAACGGAAGTCGACTGTAACATCACAAGATAAAAAGTGTGAAAGAAAACAACCAGAACAATTTATTCACAGAAACTACGCACTGCCTGCGCTGTCATGCTGGAGGATGACACTCTTAGCGAGGAACAGCGCATATAGATTACTTCTTCGCCTCGATTTTTGGAACTTCAAATGTTAAACGTTCGTGCACTTTAAGCTCGGGGTAAAGCCGTTCGAACCTAAGCCGAAATCTTCCGAATTCATTTCAGATGTGATATACAGAAAACTTGAGGCTCGCATTGTATCGGATGAAGGTACTTGAGGCTAATTGCATTCTTTTTGAGAGAGCGTTGAGCGAACGCAAGGCGGGAGGAAGATTAGAAATACTCACGCTTCAAAGATTTCGTATTCGATCATCCCTGTAATGGGGGAAAAGAACGTAGGAGACATACGGGGCCCAATAGGAATGTACGAGTGTTGGAGGACTTTCTACTTAGTGAAGATAATGTAAGACTCCTGCAGTCCTATACCAATTTCTACCAAGGGGGTTCGATAGGGATTCTACAGGATATCTCTGTTCCGAAATGGCTTATGCCGAATTCCGATAGGATAGCCGAATATGAAATAAGGAGAGGCACTTTCAGCTGATAAATTATATTGTCGTAATGCCCAGGTTCCAGAGACACAATCTTTCCTTCTCGAATCTAAAATTCGAAAGATGTTAGACCAATTATGGGCATTTTAAAATTTCACGAACCATCTAAGTGTAACGTTAGGCCAACATGGAGTTTGTTTTTTCTTAGACATCTAGACGAGGTCTGTGGACAGATCGCCTCCGAATTCAAATGCAAGTTAACGCCATCATCAGCAGAAATTTCCATGCACGGTATGTCCATATCCCAACACATCGATCGGCCATCGCTAATCACTATTTCAATCTCACCTCATTCCATGGACACAGCCCAAAACATACCATACGTTAAAAAACAGAAGACACCATGCACTTATACGAAAGAAGACATAAATCTGACATAATCCCAGCACGATATCCGGTAACCATGGGGAACGGGACTCGAGCCCGCACGCTAAGCCTAAATGAGTGCAAGCTAGACTCATACTTCAAAGCGAAATGGTGCATCGGCTACAACGAAAAGGGCATTTATCTTGCGCTACAAGTGTATTTATTTCTTTCGGTTGGGCTACCTACCCCCCCCCCCCCTCCCTCGGAGTGGCTACCAGAGGGATGGAAGAAATATCGAAAAATGAATTCCGGAATGGTATTCACATTAAAAATCTCGAATCTCGGAGTCCGATTTCTCCGCAACCTCGCAGAGATGGAGCTTCAAATTTGCTGGAGCAATTCTGCGTTGAGATAATAAGAAGAATGCTCATTTCGTTCTTCCGACTGCTCAGAGAGAAATATGAAGAGGTAGGAAGTTTGTAACGGGAATGGGTTGAAGAAAGGGAATAGGCAGGACCACGCCTATTGATTTGCCATTTAGGATAAGGGACATTTTGAATAATAAATACACTAATCCTTGTGACCCTATCACATGGTCATATAGTAGATATCCATTCTAAATAGTTTTTTTGTTAACCGGATGGGACGTTATTAAAATGCCTTACACTTTCGCATGTAATTCGATTAACGGAATTAAGTTATAGTTCATTGATTTTCCTATAAGAGATTCCATCTAATGCTTGCACTAAAGAATTCTGATTTTCTTGTACTGTAGTGATTGCCCGCTACCTCTGATTATTATCGACCTTTGTCGATCGGATGTCACAGTCGGTGTCTCATAGGACCACGACCCCGTTCTGGAACAATGATGACTATAACGATGATGAACGTACATATACTCATATATTGATATATTGTTCACAATCGTACTGTCAAAAAAAATCTGACAAGTAGTCTACCCTCATTGTAAATGACACATGAAAGGTACTACGCGACCTATGATTGAACCAAGGCAAAATGTGCTCACAAATACTTTTGATAATGTTCTTCAGAGAGAAGGAATTCAGTTTCCTGAAAATGCATAATACCTCATTATTGAGGCCGGATAACAACCTTGCGATAAACGTCCAACGTGCTGTCCAACCATCCCACCATAATTCATGAATGGTGTGTCTGCTTGGCAGGAACAACAATATTTTTTTCGTTGCTGACATGCACGTTCTTTAAAAAAAGAAGCTTGAGGAACTGAAGCAACCTAGGACGATTGGGTATCAAGGAAGAACAAGAATGATTTCGAGATCTCATTCCTGCAGAATTCTCTTCATAAGTGAATGTAGAATTTTAAAACAGAAAAAGCTATGATATGCGGTAAAATGCCCTGTGATGGACCGGTCCCCAGTGACAAGCCGCGACATAAAACTTCGAAATGTTAAGCTCCCATAGCACATCTACCCCTGTTTTGACATGGGCCAGCAGGATGCAAGCACATACGCACTTCAGAGGCATTCATGCTACAAATGCCTAGTTTTTGACATTTTCCTGCCATGTGACCCATCACTGAGTACACGCGATTAGCAGGCTCATCATAGGGTCTTTCACCCAACCTCTCGTTAGCCGGAAGAGAGAAGTTGACTCCCACGGTAAGCCTCGAGAGGTATGATCGATGAACAGAAGAGCCACCAAATGGCCGAGTTGTCTGTTGTCGCTGATGGCGAAAAGGTCCAATTGGAGCCGATCCCAAAGCTAGAAGAGGAAATGAGAGAGATCTGTGCGCCAAACTCATCCTGAATGCGGGAGTTTCCCCTTGAAAGGGCGTTGGGGGTGAAGTTGTAAATCTTCGGGAATGTGAATAACTTTCCGGCTGCCTGCCAAGTTGAGGAGCATATCGCATATACTGAATGTCAAGTCCTATTGGGCCTTGGACGTAATGGAACATGTCTTATTAAGGACACATATCGTTGGGTATTGCTGGTACTGACTTCTCTAGCAAGTTCGCACAGAAATGCAGGAGACAGCATTTGACTGCAAGTATATCCAGATATGTGCTGTCGCTACTGCAAACAGTTTCAAGTTCCCCTGCTCTCTGCAAGTGATTATGTTTCTCAAAATTATCACTAGCCGATACGTGATAACGTAAAGGTTGAACACTAAGGGGCCATTGAGTAGATTTGGAATCACCCTACTTTTGAGATTGTACCCAACAAATAATCTGATGAGTAAGAAACTGCAAGCAGGACTGCAAGAGACACTATCCAAACCTGTCTGAAGGTGAATGAGTTTATGACAATGTGGTCAACTGGGATTCGGTCAGTCCTCATTAATGCATACTATTTATCTCTAGCTATTGTCAAGCAACAAAAGTTGCAACACAACACACAAGAGAGGACGGGTTATAAATTATCCCTTCATTTTTTGCATAATGAAGAAGGGACGTAAAAAAGAATCAAAAAGGGGGTAAGAGCTCTAGTCAAAGATAAGAGTATCTCAATGTAGAAACAGACCCTGATTCCAAGGTTCACCGAACGAATCCGCGCTTACGAAAAAAACCTTGAGTGCCTGTTTGATAAAATACGACGACAGAGATTAGAGATTTAAATGACGTTAGCAGTAAGATCCTCAGGGAGAAGAGAGGATCTCAGAGACAGCACAGAGTACCTCGATACGGGTGGTTCCCTGGGGAGACAGTGTATATTGGCACCGTGATACTCATTCCCCATATCTTTATCCCTACCGGATCCCGTGGAGTTCAAGGTATTACAGTCCTTTTTCCTGCAGCATTATGACTCTCCTGTTCTGATCGGGGAATTTCAGAAATTTCAAGAAATATCAGGAACATCACGGGCATAACTAGAACTTACATCCGTTAAAATGCAGTTGAACTTCAAGCTAAACAGTCATCTTTCAAATAAATCTTTCACTATCGCAAGTATGGACAGTATTAACAGTCCACATTAGAATGTGGAAGAATGTTGCATATGAGCCGATATGTTAGATAGCGGCATCTTCATGGCTTTTTGGAAATTATTTTTATTTCCGACTCGGTTATCTCAGTTTCAGTACAGGCCTACCTTAAGGTTTCGTCTGGGTTTCCGAAAGATTGATGAAATCCATTTTGCATTTCCTTCTGTTCCCGAGCATTTAGAAAAAAGATGCTACGTAAGTACTTATGCATGCATTAAATATGTGCATTATGTTCACCAGATTCGCCAAAAACCAAACGGACAAGCGTTCGACTTGATCGTACCCTAAACCGTACCCAGAACGAAGGCCGACCATAATAACGAGATAAGAAGTAAGGAAGTACTAGCCGGTACCCGTGAAACATTCACGTCTTCGTATTTAAAGTTAATGGATATCTATTTTTAAAAATTTAAATGAAACACACAGTTGGAATTTTCAACGGCCATATTTCGAATCAATACTGTGTGCGCCCCGCCCCCTCCCTTAAACCAATCGCAGAATCACCCTATATACCAAAATACAAGTTTGGTTCTATAACATTCAAATGAAGCAATTTGTTCGAATTCCAAACTTTCGTGCATTAGATGAAGGAGGGAAGATGCTTCCTATCCTCTTAGATCTCAAATTTCCCTTTTCAGCTCCCGAGTTTAATCTCTATTGGACTGACGGATCGGGCCGGCAGGTCGGTTCGGAAGCGAGTTTCCTGTTAGGTGCAAGTGAATACGCTATCAGAAGGATTTTTTGTAAATAAAAAAAAAGGCACCTCGTTCCGTCAGCGCTCGACGCGATCGCGTCATTAAATGACGTCACCCTCGGGCAAGCAGCTGGCTGCGGAACGCAGTGAACTATGAGAACACGACAGGCCCACAAGAACGTGACGTCATGGGAAAACTGGATGCGTCAGCAGCGCCGCTTAGAAAGTGGACAAACCTAGAGACCCCGAGTTCTAAACTCAGAGGCCTTGGTGGGCTGTGGATTGGCGCGATCAGCCCGACACGTCCCGTGGAGGGGGTGGGGGGGTCCATAAAATTCGGTCCGGCGATGGAGTTTTGGGTCCGGTAGGATCACGGTTCGAATCGGACCGATCGGGTCGGTTTCGGAAAAATTGACCCGCGCAAGCCTCAGGTGGACTGACGGGAAGACGTAACCCGTGAAATATTCACGTCTGATTGTGGAATTCAGTCGAATGGCATTCAAATGAGGCATTTCGCAGGATTTTTTGAACGGCCAAATCTGGGTTCATTAATAAAGATATGGAGCATGAGATTCTTCCGTCATCAGAGGCCACCAATTGACTTTGAATACAGTATATAAAAAAACCCCAACCCCTGTGCGTATAACGAAATTATTTAGAAATTATCTAGCGAGATCCCCCCGACGGAGTGCGACTCGTCTCACTCGAATGCGAGGGATGATTTCGAGCTCCGCGGAGAATGGGAATCAGCTCTATCAGGCAGACCCGACCGGCGGATCGGTTGGCAATCGAGTTTCATGTTGGGTGCTGGCGAATACGCTAGAATACACTCAGATGAGTCTCTTTCTCAAGCCGTTTACAGCCGCTGGCAATAAGGACGTCTCGTTCCGTCAGCGCTCGATGCGATCACGTCATTAAATGACGTCACTCTCGGGCAAGGAACTACCAGTGGAACGTAGTGAACTATGAGAGCACCGAACAGGCCAACACCAATGTGACGTCATGGGACGTCAGGTGGAAGCCTCGGCAGAGCCGGTAGAGCCGTTCAGAAAAAAGACGAACCCAGAGACCCGGAGTTCCGAAGTTTCTAAGCGGGCTGCGGGCCGACCCGATCGGCCAGACCAGACCCGCGTCGGATGGAACCACGACTCGAATCGGGCCGATCGGGTCGGATTCGGAAGAATCGACCCGTGCAGGCCTCCGGTGGACAGACAGGAGTACGTCGGCTATTACTGTAGAGATGGAAAAACAGTTTATTCACAGAGATTACGTACTGCCCGCGCTGTCATGCTGGTACATTGCACGCTTAGCGAGGAGCAGCGCATGTATTACTACTTCGCCTCGATTTTCTGGAACTTTAAATGTTAAATATTTATGCTTTTTAAGTTCTGGGTAAAGTCGTTCGAAACTTAGCTGAAATCATCCGAATTCATTTCAGAAGTAAAAACTTGAGGCTCGCATGATATCGGATGAAGGCACTTGAAGAGGTAAATTGCATTCTTTTTGAGACAGTGTTAAGCGAACGCAAGACGGGAGGAGGGCTTTGGGGGATTAGAAATACTCGCGATTCAAGGTTTTCGCATTCTCGCATCCCTCTCATAGGGAACATTAACTCCTGTAGGGGGTATTATAGGAATTCTTGAGTGTTGCAGGACTTCTACGTAACGAAGATAATGTCCTGGAGGACTCCAGCACTCCTATCCCGATTTCTACCAAGCGGTCCGATAAGGATTCTACAAGATAACTCCGTTTCAACATGGTTTCAGCATTATTCCGATAGGATAGCCGAATAAGAGTCAAGGAGAGGCACTTTCAGCCGATAAATTATATTGCATTAAGCCGACTTTCCAGAGACACAACCTTTCCTTCCCGGATATAAAAGTCGTAAGAAGAGATAATAACAAATGATGAACAGCATCAGAAGGGGAAAAGTCAAGCCATAGTCCATGAAGGTGATAAGAGAGGGGGAAAGAAAAGACCAATCCAAGATTAAAGGGAAGAACATTGGACAATGAAACGTTAATGAAGAAATAAAAGCAACTAAAATGCATAATACCTCATTATTGAGGCCGGATAACAACCTTGCGATAAACGTCCAACGTGCTGTCCAACCATCCCACCATAATTCATGAATTATCTTCCCTCCTTCATCTAATGCACGAAAGTTTGGAATTCGAACAAATTGCTTCATTTGAATGTTATAGAACCAAACTTGTATTTTGGTATATAGGGTGATTCTGCGATTGGTTTAAGGGGGGGGGCAAGAGAAGAGGCGGAAAACCCTGAATAGTCAAATACAGTTAAGGAGCATGTGCACCACACGGTACAGAAGGCATTGAAGAGAGGGATGGAGAAGAAAAGGGGCGGGGGGAACGATAAGGAATCAGGCTAGACACAGGAATTTAATATTTGTTTGTTTCTCTTCTTTCTTTTTTTTTCAATTCACATTTCATTGTTTAGGGAATTGTGGATCTGGAAGTCCTACCGCCCCTAATAGCAATGTACATGTACTTGATTCGTGCTCCTTGGAGTTGAATAGCATCCCAGAGGGTTCATTGCATTTCAGCCTAACGTAATGTCAATGGTCTTCGTGTGCCAACCGATGCTTATCTCTTGATCCCTTTCAAGAGACAGAGATACCTTTAAGATCTGCTTATTCATTTTTTGCTCAAACCAATTGCTGATCCCCCCCCACCGAACCTTTACCTTCCCTGGGTTTTCTCATTTCTCTAAAATTCCTCAAGTGTTTCATTGAATTCCACGCAGCATTTTTCAATCTCCTACAACCAATTGCTTCTTTCCACTTTTATTTATGTTTAATTGTTCTGACCGATATTTATTTCATAACTTAAAATAATGTAATGATTGGTTCCTTGAGGAAATTATACCTTTCTAAGGTCATTCTCGGGCACATCTATACCGCATGGTGCGCCAGATATGGCACACTGCTTTGCATTGAAGCGCATTACAATACAATGGAAAACCCAAAATGAAATTAGAATTTTATCAGTATTTTTCTCATCAACAACGTGAAAAAATATGATCGTCAAAAATGTTTTTAGTACGTTTAAAAAAAGCATGTATTGTAGGGTTATGGCAATCCGCATGTCCTTGGGAGCCACGCAGGAACCCATGAAGGAAAGGAGGATAGGACAACGAGGGTGGAGGGGGGGGGGGAGAAGGAGGTGAACGTCGGCCGTTCTGTCTGGGTTTCACCTTCAGTGAGTCTAGGCAGAAAAAATCCAGCTCACACCTTTAACTACACAAGGAACATCTTTCGCCGCCAGATCACCTGTTCGTTTGTGAAAGCCAAAGCCTCAGGCCTGTCTCATTCATGGGAACCAGCTCCTTACGTGAGAGACCTGCAATGAATTCCGAAGCGTGTGTCAATGTACGGTCGGAGGTGGCGGCGATCCTTCGTTTCAGGTTTTTCTTGCGGGACAGACCAAGCTTCTTTTCACATCGATTGCGATTCTAATGGCTTGGTGAGACATCGGGGGCTACCTAGAAACAATATCAGATGCGCGATTATTTTTCGGACGACTAATAGGTTCATCTCGAGAACCTCAATCCAGTCTAACATCTCATCTATGTGGCTAATACTCCCACTGTAGTAAGACAAATGCCCTCCTTTGGAGGGGACGGGTAAGCGCCATTGCAGCAGGGCCTGAGAATTACCATGGAAAGGCTTAAACCCCTCAGCGTACGCACCAAAGAGCGCACCCGTTTCATCAAACTGAAATATCTCGAACAAAAAAGCCACTGACAATCCCCTATTATAAC
This sequence comes from Darwinula stevensoni, assembly GCA_905338385.1. Taxonomy (NCBI): domain Eukaryota; kingdom Metazoa; phylum Arthropoda; class Ostracoda; order Podocopida; family Darwinulidae; genus Darwinula; species Darwinula stevensoni. The sequence continues at coordinate 24,064 of CAJPEV010000850.1, read as the reverse complement.
AACCGCGAAGACCTTGTCACCTCGTCTATAGCGGAAGTAAAACTCCCAGACATAATTTGCTGCAAAAGTTGTGAAAATTGGAGGATGGGAAAGTTGAAATCAATACCATTAATACCTAGCATGCCAACTTGCTCACCCACAAACTTGTATTGTTCATTTGTATTTCTTATTCTAATTGCTTTATTCCATTCTATTCGTTGTGTGTTTTCTAATATTCAATTCTTGATGTCTTCTAGATAATAAAATCTACTACGGTCCGTGGTGGTGGTCGGTGGCATCCGCTCGCACAGCGCGATTGTGTGGGCAATAGTCCATAGCGTAGGCAAAGGCGGTTAACGTTCGGAAACGTCTGCAGCAAGTTGTGATGTCCGCAGAACAGCGTGAGGCTGCGCATAAAATTCCATATGCCATATTAGCCTACAAAGCGACGATGCAAAGCTAATTCAGTAAAGGAGCCTGATTGCTTGGGCCGCCATTAGTCTTCACTCTGCGTCAGTTCCCCGTCCGCCCTGCCTTTGCTTAATAAAGCACAGCTGCAGACCTTCGAGAAAGTATTGAATATAAGGGCTGCTTTTGCCGCGACCTGACATCACACATGACCAGTCAGTGGCGGATCCAGAGGGGGGTGGGCGACCGCCCTCCTTTCATCTTCTTCGCATCCTACACTTTAAATTTAAAGGGCACATAGAATGATCTTTATTTCTATGCATCAATAACAATAATTGCCTTCATATTATTCCGTGATTTTTCACGTGCTACCGCCAAGTGTTTTCTCTTTTCGCCGCTTAGATGGCCTTGAAAAGGGGGATGGCCTTGATGTACCCAAAGCTTTGGTTATAAATGTAATTTAATAAATTATCGACCGGTTGAGAGCTCTTGTTGTTGATTCTTCTTTGATCACGCATCTCTACATAGGCTTCTTGTTATTGTAGCCACTTCAAGCTATATTGTCTGCTATTCTTTCTTCATGAAAGCATCACACACGGTTCATTAACCATCATGTGATGTTCCAAGCCCATAGTGAATTAATTTCGCCAGGAATGTAATTGTGAAAGCATCCACGGAAGGAGTGGCCACTACCGGATAGAACCAAGATTGGTATTTTAATATGAGATCAACTGGATACTCTTAGAGGAGGGACCTTCACAATGCTGCCCACGCTAAGTTTATCAGCAAGCTTCCCATTATATAATTTCTAACAGGGCGCATGAAGGAACAAGATCTTCACTTCACCGTCTGTTACAGTGACAATACACAGTATGTCCATATCCCACCACAGCGATCGGCCATCGCTAATCACAGTTTCAATCTCACCTCATTCCATGGACACAGCCCAAAAACATACCACACGAAAAAAAAACAATAGACACAGGCATTGATACGAAAGAAGAGGCCATGAATCTGATATAATCCCAGCACGAAAGCCGGTAATCATGGGGAACGTGACTCAAGCCCGCACAAAAAGCCTAAATAAATGCGAGTTAAACTCATATTTCATAGCAAAGTGGTGCATCGCCTACAACGAAAAGGGCACTTATCGTGCGCTACAAGTGAATTTCTTTCTTTTGATTGGGTTACCTCCTCCGAACCCTCCCCTCCCCTGGAGTGGCTACCATGGGCGGAGGGGGGGGGAATATCGAAAAAATAAATACCGTAATGGTATTCACATTAAAAATCTCGAATCTTGGATACCGAGTTCTCCGCAACCTCGCAGAGATGGAGTTTCAAATTTGCTGGAGCAATTCTGTGTTGAGATGATAAGAAGAATGCCCGATTTCGTACTTCCACATGCTCTGAGAGAGAAATATGACGAGGTGGAAGTTTGTAACGGGAATGGGTTGAAGAATGGGAAAAGGCCATACCAATTGATTTGCCGTATGGGAAAAGGGACATTTTGAACATTAAATGTACTAATCCTTGTGATCCTATCACATGGTCATATAATAGATGTCCGTTTCAAATAAACAGTTTTTTTTTTACCGTAAGGGATGTTATTAAAATGCCTTACACCTTCTAAGCGATTCAATTAACGGAATGAAGTTATTTTTCATTGATTTTCCTATAAGAGATACCATCTGATGCTTGCTCTGTTTTGCACTGAAGAGTTTAGATCTTCTGGTTCTGCAGTGATGGTCCGTTACCTCTCGTTATAATCGTCCTTAGTGAGTGGGAGAGCGTTTGTCGAGATGATAGAGCCGGTGACTCAAAGGCCCACGACTCCGTTCTGGAACTATGGAGACTATGGTGACGAAGACCAATCTTCGTTCATATGGATCCCTTTAACAATTACATTCTTGATCGCGGGGGTCGCCGTTCTTATCTGTTGCTGCTGTTACTGGTGCAACCGCCCACGCAAAGTTCCGTGAGTCATCGCTTTTCATGCATTTGCTTACGGTTTCCCCCCCAATGAGACTTGATGGGGAAAAAGTTATTTTTTTTCTCTCTCAGACAAGCGGTGACAAGGACGGTTTTGTTCACTCAGACGTTTCCTCACACTCCTGGATATTCTGGAGGACCCTACACTATCTCATATCCAGCTCCATATTCTCTTAATCCAACACAACCATATCTCGACGATCCGCCTTCGTATAGCGAGGTGACAGAAAATCTGCAATCTGCACGGTGCCAATAAAAGTTTCTTCAGCCACAGTTTCAAGCCAGAACATGCAAATGTCGCTTATGTTCTTTTTGGCATATGGGAACATCAAAGCACTTGACTTGATTTGCTTCATACCTGGTCATCTACAAAGGGAGATCTAAGAAATACCTAGTGAAGTCAAGAATATATTTATTTTTGTTTTGTATTTAAGCATTCAATTCATGAATTCCGTGCTGAAAAGATTCCAAGAATATGTTATTGCTGGTGAGCAAACATCCCTAACATTTACGTAAACATTTTACCTTGCAAGTAAAATAAAACATTCTGTGCTAGAAGTTTTTTATCATTTTCTTTTTTTTTTTAGACAATCCTATGTGATGATACCGCTGGGTTTGTTTGCTTTTCTGTTTTTTTTTTTCCCACATACTCCTCCTGGTCTACAGATCGGATCTGAGCGAAACGGGTAACTTTGGAAATTTATGAAACCTCAGAACACAACACGCATTTTTTTCGTCGCGCTGCGACGAACCCTGAGGGCGCTACGCTGAAATTTCCGTTACATAAGTCGCATCCGGTCGGGTGGCTCGATTGGGTTAATGCGCATGCCACTCGCGACGTGGGATCCGGCTTCGAAACCGTATGAGTCGGGAAATATATTTTTCCGAGCGCAAACCCTGACGCATTCAAAAAGGGAGATGCCTGAGTACTCAGTCTCGAATTGTTGGATGTCGACGAACCCCGTAGTGAAGAAAGAACTCAGATAGCGTCTCCCCAGGAGTAACCACGAAAGCCGAATTGGATCTTCCAACGTCAGAGACTGTTCGGGTGTTCGAGGGAGGTAAAGCGATATGAAGCTGAGATGGGCGAGGGAGTTAGCATAGAATTCTTGGGCAATGGTGCATTTAATGCTCTGAGCCTTTTGGTCTTGTTAATTATCAGATCAAATCGTATCGTATCGCGCGAAGTCGGGTACTAGCGCGGAAGCACGCAGGAGAAAATAGAGATTGCCTGGATCACAAGTTTGCTTACTTGCTTATTTGTACCAATATTGTACCAATAGACAAAATGCATGATGGTAAAACGTACAAATGTGAGTACAACAACAACAGTAATGAAAATACGGGGAGACGAAAGGAAAGGACTTTCCATCTCGGAAGCGAAAAACGAGGTTCCGACGCCGAGGGGCAGGGAAAGGGTGAAGAGGCGGGAGAGGAAGGGGGGGGGGGGTGGACCGTTCAAACTCCTTGAGGCGGAAAAGGACCGAGCGCTCAGTCACGAGTCAAATCACTTAAAATTCGGTCGTTTGACTCGGTACTAGCTAGTTTTGCCACATTCCTGAACGGAGAAAGCGGATAAAGATGTGATGGTTTTGAAAAAAAAAAACAAAACAAAACAAAACGAGCATGGATATGTATTGGAATAGCCCTTTAAGCCTTATGATTCTCTCAGATCACAATTCGCTTCAGCGGATTGTGATTTATAAGGCTCTATTTATTTTGTTTATAATAATCAAATATTCAATGCGTGATGCTAAGGAAAACAGACTGAAAATTCTGATCTGGCTTTAAAAGAGATATTTCTAGTTTCTTGATCATGTCTAGATGCTGGAAAACCCCCATGGTGCATTTGGCATGAAGAATGCAGTGTTCGTGCTACTTTTTCACGATGAGCCAATCCTCTTGGTTAGAGATGAAGGATATATTTTGCTGCCAGTGATGAGTCAGAATGGGTTCGATGATCCCAATGAAGTTTGAAAAGCCGTACACGAGCATATGACAGCTCTGAATTGTAGGGACTGAGCTGAAGTGACGAGAGATAGCAGATGAGAGTCCGGAACGGATGGATGGGAAAATTAAGAAAAGCATCATGGTTGAAACTTCAGGAGAAAGGGCACTTTCACTGATCGAAGGGTTTCCGTCGTGAAATGTAGAGCTGAAATGAATGGAGGCGCTTGAGATCGAAGACCGGCCGGAAGTCGCCTGTATTCTTCGGGACTAGGAAGATTGATGCCTAAAGTCGTGGAAGGCTTCAAGGGCTTTTTTTTTTTTATCCCGATGATCCGAGATCGCTCGAAGAGCATGGGATCCAATTGAATGGAACGAGGAGATGGAATCACTATCAGAAGAGGATTTGGAACGGAATTCTGTATCCTTCCTGGATCATCGATAGTAAAAACTCATATTGAGAGAAGAGGTCCTCTCATTAGCCAGAAAAGAGGGACAGAAGACCTTCAAGCGGGGAGTGGCTTTCCTGTTTGGAAGGTAAAAATCGCTCTGTTTCCCCGGGGCCTGATTCCATACGTGATACTAGCTGTACGCGAAACGGCCACCTACAAAGACCAGAGCTTCCTCGAAGGCTTTTCGCTGAAGCTCGACTAGGAATCCGAAACTTGAAACGTTCCCAGAATGACGTATTCTGCTACTCTTAGTAGCAGTTCAATGACCCTTAATTGACTTCATGGTTGCAAGCAATTAACTAGAAGAAAACACGGCAGTGGGACATTAGTGAATACTTTTTTGCCATTGTGGGAAATTCTCATCAATCTTTCGAGGCATGCCACAGCCTGACAAAAGAATTGGTTTAAGTTATTCCTCAAAGATTTGTTGCCGTACACATTTACAATCGATCGAGAAGATAACTGCGAAAGAGGTTGTATTTCTTGGAGTTTCTCTACGACAGCCGTTACTGCGAATGGTCCTTGTAAGTACCAGTACATACATTTAAAAAGAGATGATCCGTAAGAAGCAAAGGGAATTCAGAGCTTAAACTTAAAATTTTAATCGTGCACTAGTAGACATTGTATCTTCAGTGAAATTCGGCAATTAAAAGTTGTACAAATGAACCAAAGAATCCAACTCAGAGAGTCGCAGACACAAGCCTTGGCATTTATGAGAGTTTGGTCTTGCGCAAGGACTAAAATGAAGGACGTTTTGCTCCTTCAAATAGTTGAAGGTGAAACCGATAACACTACCGAAAAAAGCAGTTGAAACATCTTCAAGACGTAAAACGGCATGGAAACGTTTCCAAGATACGGAAGAAGAGGCTTGTGGTCCTCGTCCAGTTCTCTGGAAGGAGAAAGCCAGGGCACAGTAAGAACAAATGAGTCAATGTCCAAAACTTTCCTCTCCGCAGACAAATCCTTTGTAAGAGGTTCCCCTGAAGAAGTTTGAAAAATCGGTCAGTATGCAACCAAATTTTTAGATAGTGCTTCCCAAGACACGCCTACCCCATTCTACTGGGGAGGGGAAGAATGGGCTTTAAGGTACAGGCCGCTGTCAGTATCCCCCTTGAGGTTGCTGAACAGGACGATACTGAAACGACTCAAAGTGAATGGTACGCTCCTGACAAATGACACCGGCTGAATTTGCAATCTAAATACATAATTCATCATCGTTAGCAGAAGCTGGGATGGGTACACCCTGAATGATCATCTCAAATGATGGGAAAGTGAAGTCTGTTGAGGGCAAGGTTCGAAGATTGCTGGGCAAGCCATCAAGAAATTCCACTGTCTTCACACTGAGGAGGTTCAGGTGTGTTTTCCTCTTGTGTTTTCCTTCAGGGAAGCACTGCATAAAATAGGTAAGTGAATATGGGAAAAAAAACCTGACCAAAAGGGTTGTAAGGATAAGGACGTCAACATTCACACACCACTGAGTCCCTTCTGTGAATGGCAAACTCGGAGGATAGAGGATGGATGACATTCACCAATGGAGACGTCAGCCACATCTCTGATCCGAGGTATGAAAAAGCTAAGGATAGGAGTTGACCCATACCTCATCCAGTCATCAGCCAAGGGGACCAGGAAAGAAAAGTTAATTGTAAAGGAACTTGCGCAGGGAAGGGAGTACCTATTGATTAACTCATGAAGTTTCCTAATCTCGATGCCTAATTAAGAAAAAGCAAGAACACACTGAGAGTCAGAGAAATGTTCTTTCTGGAAGACCCACTTAACAGATACTGAGGCATCAGGTGATGATTATATTATTCCAAGTCCAAAACTGATTCTGAGTCATGTAGCGATTATTGGAGTTTGCTTCATTAAAATAAGCAATATATTAAGGCTGTGTAGTCGCTTACAGATCCATAAATTAATGGGCGACCTACAGTCATAATAACTATTGCACTCATGATGTGAAAATGAAAATGAAACGAATCACGGACTGCCACGGTTAACCATTTAATGCAGGATTTTTTCGTTTTCGACAAAAAAAATTGTTGGTATGTTTTACTAAGGTCCTAGAATATGCGAAAAGTGTGGGGGGAAAATTTCTCTCAAATTTGTAAGCAGTAGGCCCGAAAATGTTATTGTTGCTCATTTGCTACAAAGAGCATTTTCAGCTTTCTAACCTGTATGGACGCTAGAGAGCTCAGTCGGTCCGTCAACACTCTTACATACCTCAACGTCAAAAAAAAAGTAAAAATACGGATGAGCCTGGACCTTGGATTTAGAGATGCAACGATATTGAATTTTGGTCGATATCCGATATACAGATAATTCAGATATTGGAAAAGAACCGGAACCGATACCGATATCTATATCTACATTTATATTCACACATTCAGGGTAGATTTTGAACAGTGAACTATCTGATAATGCTGCTTTATTTCCAGGAAATATAACGTACTCGTATTTACCCCAGAATAAAGTTGCATTATCGGATAGTTCTCTGTTCAAAAACCCACTCTCAGGCATTAACTCCTCCACTGTTAAGTTTTATTTGGGACCAAGTCTGATGGAGAAAGCTTGAGGTGCACCAGTGGTGCACCTCATGCTTTTGCCATTTCTCCAAGAGTGAGAAGAAATGTTTTCTTCAGGCTGAAGCCAGGCTCTTCAATGTGGATTTTAAAAATATTACATTGGATTTGCAACAGGCATTTTCTTTCCTATATTCCATCATAAAACGGTGGAATAGCAATTACTTCTTCATTTTTTTCAAAGTAGCACTCAGTTCAGAAAATGTCAAGAAAGTCAAAGTTCCCTCCTTCATACCTCTAATGGACACCCGACGAGCATGACTGACAAATTGTTAACACATCAGATAATTTGCCATGAAGATGAAATGCGAACATAACTGTTTTTCAGGAAAATTTATAAGGTAATCATATTTATTATATTACAGAAGTTTTTATCTACAAAGATATTTATGCAATACATTATATTATAAATATTCAAATATAAATTATAACATTATTAATATTTTAAATAAATTAGGGCTGCACCGACGTGTTGACAACCACAGAGATTGGCCTCTGGTGTTGCACCATTGATGCCATGGCTTCGGTATGGTTGGAAGCTGATGATGCCGAAGCCTGAAGCAAAATGAAAAAAAAAAACTACATGAGTGTGTGAGCGCGGCTTGGCGCCGGCCCTCCTGTCTCCCTGAAAGTCCTCCTTGCGGCCCGCTCCCAGAAAAAAATATCAATCAGATTATTCGAGGAGTCCTCGATTTGCGTCGTTTCGATATAACGTCGTAAATCGAGGACTTCCTGTATATCTTCCTGTATACTTCCTGTATGTCCATGGGAAAATAGGTTTCGTTTTACGTTTTTTGTTGTCCGGGAACGCATCCACGACGTAAATCGTGGACTTCCTGTGTTTCAGCCCGATTGTAGGAACTGGTGGAGGAAAATAGCCGTAAAGACCGTGAAATCATTGGATCTCCTTTTATGCTGTGCATTAGCGAGTGGCGTCGTTAAGTGTTTTCAGGAGACTCATTGATTAGTATCACAAGCCTTCCAAATAGGCCTATTTGAATTCGTATGCGATTTCATGTTACTTTCGCAATCTATAGAGTATAGATCATAATCAGATCCGGCTCCGGCACCGGGGATCCATCTAGGCCTGGGTTCTTCGCGCTAACACAGGCGATGTCTATTTTCGCAGGAAGTACGGAGTAGGCTATGGTTGTGGCATTAGGCCGAGTTAAGTAGATGACGCTTCTCATCTCTCTCTTGGGTGACTGGATAATGAGCTTATGTCCTGTGACAGGGTGGCGTGGGCTCGAATCTAGCCAAGTCAAGTGTATATTTCCTAGTTCAAGCGCCAGCGTGCTTGGGAAGGGAGTACCCGAGCACGGAGCGCTCCCATCTTTAGATGTGGGACGTTGAGGAACCGCGGCAGTGAAGGTGAAAAATGCTTACATTTTCAGCAGTCTAATACTTTTTTTAAATGAAAACATGTCATTTAGGCATTTTCAACCTTCTGCAGTGTTTTCACTTGAGTTGGACACTCATGCATGAGGAACGTCCCATGAAAGTGTGTTCGAGTCAAGTGAAATGTTGTCTAATGAGAAAAACAAGAGAATATTCATCATTCGCTTTACATACTTTGCGCTTGGCATACTTCAGGTGTAATTTCAATATCGGTTATCGGCAGGTCATTTATCGTTTTAGGCCGATATAGCGGATTCACCCAATATCGGCCGATACTGATAATCGATAAAATATCGTTGCATCTCTACTTGGATTAACGTAAAATTTAAAATAATTGCACCAAAAACATCATTCTGTCACCAGACGATGCTAGGCGTCTTTGATTTGCTTGCCACAGGGAGTGTATGGCACCTAGCGACCGCATGGTGGCTAGGTATAAGGACCGGATTGCTGCTCATCTGCTACGAACCGAATTAGGAGCCTCAGGAGCTCGCTGCCTACGCATTATTAAATTATTTATTTGGTATGTAGCATTTCTGCTACGTCATGCATTAAATCGGGGGTCGGGAACCTTTTAAGCCATTTGAGCAATATTAAGATTGAGGTAAGTGTTCGCGACCCAAAGATTTTCAGAACATCAGAATTTCATCTTGAAGTTGGCCACAGACATGTGCATTCTTTGATACATGAGAAATGAGGAACAACCATGATTTTTAGCCATGACTCATGAGCCAAAATTGGCTCATGAGCCATAGGTTCTCGACCCCTGCATTAAATGGCTAAAAATCTCAAATCTAGACTTAAAGTAAAGATGTTCCTCCCTTGACATGACGATTGGATGAGAGTCATATGTAGTTCGAATTTATCTCAAAGGAAGGAACGAGACTCGAGAACTTGAGAATGAAAGAAAATGTCTGGAGATGACATCTCAGTGACCTGTTCCTGGAATCGATTCCGCTCTATTGCCTCCCGTCCTCCCTTTTCTCCATCACCACGTAGGGTAGGGAGGAGACATCCGGTACCCCCCACCAGGATCCAAGGAAATCTTGAAATTAATCAGAAGCGGATCTCAGTCGCGATGGGAATGACATCTCCGGAAAGTCGTTAAGAGAAAATTACGAGTTTTTAGCGAGTGGGTGTAGCTCTGTTCCGTTCGCAAGCTAAAAATGTACGAAGTAAGGGAGCATTTATTTATGTACTTATAATCATCCTTGTTATATTATAAAGAAAATTTATTGCGGGAATAATTATCCATTATTTTTTCAGATTTAAATGAGAAATGCCTAACAAGTACTCTCAATAATCTGCAAAATAGTTTCGAGATATTTGTTATGGTTGCGACCGTTTTGTTTAGCAATTTCGATTCACAACAGGGAAAATATCTGAAAAAGTTTCCCTACTTTATTCTCAATCTCCTGATTCTGCTTCGCTCTATTATCATCCCTCGGAATAGTCAGAGCCGAGTCTCTCAATCGCCCTTTTCAGAATCATGCCTTTACAAGATGACGAAAAGGTGTAGAACCACTGAGGGGATTTGGAGTCACCGTTAATATTACATGATAAACGGCTCGCAGATCCACTAAATTCTTTCTCTCCTCAATTTAAAACGCCTATCTGTGAGACAAGCAAACAACATTTTCACAGACTCGGTGAATATTAATTACACAAAATGATATTTGCCAAGACACATTTGCCATAGGGGAAATACTATTGAATATAATGTAAGAAGGAAATTCATCTTGCAGCCTAAAACAAACTGAAATACCTGAAAACGACTTGCAACTTGACACAATTATTTCGAAAATCTCACCTCCAGGGTTTCCTTGAAAACTTCTACTTTACCACTGACATTACAATCAGTTACCGGTCTTCCCTACTGAAGAATTAGGCAGGCAAGTGTACAGCTGGTAAATGACAATGCCAATATTTTAAAGAACAGTGAACAAAACGCTATTAGCAGTTGAAGTTGAAGCCTATGAATGAAAAGTCACGCAAGTCAGCAAATGAAGAGGAGAGGATGGCTGAACCTTTTAAGTTCTAGGTTTGTACCGATGACCAATTTTGGTCTCATACCCATCTGCCGGCGCCGGTGCCGATTGTGCCTGTAGATTGAGAATAAAGTAACATGAAATCGCATACTAATTCAAGTAGTCCTATTTGGAAGCCATTAAATATTTATCATTGGGCCTCCTACTTGAAACAATAGAGACTACCTTTAGTTCTGTCCAGTCTGTCTGCCTGTCAATATGTCCATCATTGATTATCTTGCAACCTATTGCTGCAGTTAAAAGCGTTAACGACATATCCCTTGCAAAAGCATAACGTGTAAGGAGGCACAATGATTTTTTTGCTTTACAGCTATTTTCCTCCACCGGTTCCAAAACTCGGACTGAAATATAACCCAATCGATAATTTTGCCTGGTAGAGGTCGGCAGGAGTGACTTTTCAGTAAGAAAGGAAGGTCGGCGCCCAGTCGTGTTCATACGATCGCTTTTTTTTTCGTTTTGCCCCTTCACTCAGAGAAATCGGTAAATCGAGATGAAATACTTCTCTAAATTTTCGCGTTTCGATTTATTTTTCTCAAGAGAAAAAGACATCAACTGGATTTTCGATCTATATCTCTCACTTCCCGACCGTGCAGGGTCGCCTGAAAGGCGTTCGCAAAACCAAAATGCTTCTATAGCAGAGTCGGAGGGGTGTTTTGAGTGGCCTTGCATCGTCTAGACACATGTTAACCTCCGTATTCCACTTCATCGTGCCGACGAAGCCCCCCCCCCTCATGAACCCTCGGGGCAATGCATTGACAGCCAAGGGGTTCACACGCAACCGCCTGAGTGCATGGCCTCATCGCCACCTCACCTTCCCTCCGGCCCGTGCGAGTAGTTCGTGCGTCTCGAAGGGATTCCCATGTAACCGCTTACTTCATTCTTCGAGTCCAGTTTCATACGGTGTTTGTATTCCGTTTGGTGCATTGGTGGTGCAACACGTATCGCCGATATGAGATCCGACTGTTAACTATGGATATTTTATCGCATCCAACATTTGATGCGATAACCGCATCCAAAATTCGATGCGATAAAGACGCATCACATGCAGGACAGATTTTTTCGCGAGAAAAATGCATCGAACTGAGGCACTGAATTTTCTGTGTGTTCTCTGAGCATCAGCAACAGCAACTTGCGACCCCGCCGATGACCAATGGGGCAGCACCAGCTGCCGATACCGGTGGTCGTCGATACATCGGTACGGCCCTACTTTCAACGAATAACTTAGCAAAGGTCTATTTGTGGGAACAACAATATTCTGTTAATGAAGCCTTTCCTCTTGATGAGTCTGATCTCATAGATCGTGACTCACAAGGTTTCATTTTGTTCAAAATGAAGCAAACGTAAAACCTGGAAAACTACAGTACTAGTATAGATAGAATCTTAGCCAAAACTATAAAACATATAGGGTGCCCCAAAAGTTAGTTGCTCCTATCAACACTGTTGCCGTTGACTGACAGCTGACAGCTGCCGTAGTTGGAGCTTTCACAGCACGTTTTCTTGTATTACTGCTCCGAGTAAACATTTGATCATTGCATTAAAATTACATGAAATTACATTACATTAATTTAACATTAATTTTCTTTGGTTTGTTTCTATCAATTCAATATTAATCGGGGCAACAAACTTTTGGGCCACCCTGTATTTGTTTTTTGATAGCAAATCCTCCTAGGATAATTTTTCAAAGCACTTAATAATTTTATATTGAGAGACTGCAATCTTAAAAAAAAAAACAATAGTCTCTTCTCTTAATAGTAAAATTGGTCGATTGTTGGAGTGAATATTAGATGAGAACATAACTCGGATGTTAAGGATCTATGGGTCACAACAAGATGTCAGGAGAGACGCCACGAACATCAGTACATCCATGGGAAGTCTTATGAACATCCCTTGCAGGCCCTTCCAATGTCCTGAGGTTGCATTCAGAATTAATCATGAAGATATCACGATATCCTGTCTCGAGAATCGCCCATTAACATCATATGCAGGACCTTTGCCACATGGGCATGTCCTGTTGATTCATTCAGTATCAATCCCGTGCGAGCTCTGTAGCGAGTTTTTTTTTCTCGACCGTCTCCTTAACGAGATTTTCCAATCCCTCAAAGGAATAGAATCCTTTCGTGATATCTCCTATCACATACTAGGTTTATTTCGAGCTGACATAGCGTGTCTGATAAGATTCCCGAGATGAAATCTTCTTTCACACGGGAATCTTTCTTCTTTAAGAGTCAGACATCCCACACTAACGGATATGACGTTCTTCACTCCTAGGTGATGGCCGAGCCTGTAGCACTCATCCCTCCTAATTGAACAATATGGATCAGACTCCATCCTCTGGACTAGATTCGCATGGAGTTTCCCTGGACTCTTACCTCTGCAGGCAAATATTTTAGGGATTTCTGTCTTTTCTAATATTTTCGCTGCGGAAAAATTGGATACCGTTCGAAAATTACAATTACAAATTAAAAGAAAATTACATTTGAAAATTACACTCTCGTGACACTATGGAGCAAATCGCTACAGCAGTAATTTCGGAACAATCTCGCTATTTGTGGTGGGTTTTAGAGAAACATTATCATGTATCTCAACGGTGTCTTGCAGTGGACACTGGAGATATCTCCAAAATGTCTCATGTGAACGTTTCTCTGAAGGTCCAAAACGGTGAGCAACGGATATGCGAACATGGTTCGCAGGGGGACATGGGATGCTCCATGGGAACTTCCCTTGCTACTTGGGACAAGTTGTCCCTGGGACATCTAGGGGTTCAATTCCCACGTCGCAAAATGTCAGGGAATGAAGAGAGAAATGGTTTCCATCATGCAAAATTCAAATGTCTGAATTAACAAAGGAAACGAGTAGCTAAATGAGTCAGCGGATGCTATAGAAAGTGATGAAGAAGGATGGGTACATGATAGCACCAAAGAATCGATAAATGAAAGGTCTCAGTGGAATGTGTGAATAAAAATATCAATCCCTGCATGATTAGATCTAACCGAGGCGGCCCCCGGTTAGATGAACTGCAACAAATATGAACTGCCAGACACGAATAAATCCCTCTTCGATGAGAGCTTAGATCAGGAATCTAACAGGTCTAGGATCATGAGATCCAACGCAGAGAGGACCTAGGCCAATTAGAAGTGATACTGACTGAGTAAATCAATGGCCAAGATGATCGAAATACTGACCATCAATGTGGGATGTGATTAAATAATGGGTCGCTGATTATATGGTAAGATGAAATCAGAGCATAACCCCTAATACACCCCGACACATCGCAAAGAGATCATTACAGCAATAAGCAGGATGGTACACGTACCGGACGCATGTCCCTTCCATAATGATTTGCGAAGGTCATGGACACCCATGGAGAGAGTGCAGACATAACTTGTGTGACGATTGCCAGACGTGCTCATTCATTTCATCACATAAGCTAACTACAGGACTCATTGTGACAGGGGACAATGAGCCCCTGCAAAATATTAAAAGCTTTCGCTCCCGTCTCCAAGAGGGAGTAGATCGTGCAGGACATCATCCGTTGAGGATATGAGTAGATGTAGCTGTAATCCTTACATATCAAGTCCTTTCTGGAATTATTTTTTTTATTAATCCGTCGCAAAAAAAATACTTCGAATCGTCTAAATCTGGTGAGTGGCAGTTCATTTCGATCACGCAATTATCAAAAGAGAAATGAGAGACCTTCATTCATGAAGAGAGCATTAGCGCAGCATCCACCAATTCCAATAACAACTCGATAGCCAAAAAAAGGTGCCTGCTCTTATGAGAGATATGGAAAATGTCCAACTTATGACAACTTCCTAGCTTTCGTGACTAAAGGATGATGTGTTTACCGGACTCCTTATATTTAAAAAGAAAGTATTAGAATAGCCACACATAATATTTTTTATTCGTAAGCAAGAGAATCCAAGTTGCGCAAATTTTTTCCCTTAAAGTCCAAGATGGAAATATAGTTCGCGGTGGGACGCGAGAAATGGAGATGCAAATGGGAAGTCTATGGGAACATTCCGTGCTACTGGGGGGGGATGTGCTTGACGTACCTTGAAGTCCAATTATTGGCTGACTTTGAACGCTTGTACGTTGAACGAAGTAAAGTCTATGGGACCAGTTTATGCCAATTTCACTATGGTGCAGTGCACTAGATGCAATACCTCGCAAAATAAAATTCATTATATTCTTCAAGGCTAAAACCTGGGACTAATGCAGTAAGAAAGGGTAAAAGAACAGCAATTAATGGGAATATTGCTACAGAGACTGAAGTCCTGGAATTCATCAACGATTTGTTGCTCGCCCGCTATTCTTTCCTAAATACATCCTTGAAATAAGTACTTTCGTTGAATTTGGCAAGAATTCCCTCAAACCAGGAACAGAGCGGGACTCCATGGGGGTAATGACTCAAAGGACGTCGTTTCAAGAAGGATAGAGAGAAGAGAGGATCACAGACAGTGCAGAGCCTCGAATGAGCTCCTCAGCACTGCAGTATAATGGAAAGCTTCCTGAGATTCATGATTCTCCTTACTCTCTTTCTTCGATATGCCGCTGAGAACAAAGCAATGTCAATGTTTATATTTCCCGTAGCATTCTGGTCATATAAAAGGAGATATGAAAAGAATATTATTCAGCCGGTTAAAGCATGTGCTTATCTGATGAGCTCGTTGAAGAGGAGAGAAATTCAAAATATGCCGACTCCCAGACTCCCAGTCGCCTCCCAGATAACTTGAACGAGATAGATACAAGTTGAAATCTAAGATGGCCTCATAAAGAAAATTGATTTTCTCCTGCTACTCGAATCCTCTGCAAACCGAAGCAATCACAAAGTGTTGAAGATTTAGACCGAAGCAGCTGGAGGTAAAGGCGTTTCAGAGCACTGACAGAGGAAAATCAACAACGACCGGTATACATTTTCTCACAACGAGCCTGACAAACGAGCGGTGTGAATTGTAAAGTTGAAGAATAAAAATGTGCACTGAGGCATCAGGTGGACTATGGAAAACGTAGTACCATGGGAGCCGCAGCTGTCAAGAGTTTTGGAAAGCATGACATATGCGTAAAAAATTTTTTCCGGATATCGGAGCAGCCCTCTTGGAGGGGACATGATTAATTCATAAATGAACCTCTAAATAAATGCCTGAGGAGAAGGGAGGGGAGTCGGACAAAATTTTCCCGAACATTTTGGACCCAAGTAAGGAATAGGACAAATTGGTCCCTGGGATAAAAATGTATGACAGCTCAAGCGTTAACACTTTCAGCCCTCTGTCCGTCATATGACATGTTACCCCACGTACGCCCATAGCGTACTCAAATCGTCAGGCTCGAAAGTGTTAACGATAATTTAAATCATTTCGCCATCTACTCATGACGACTTTCTAAAATTAAGTTCCTTATTACCTTGAAGAATGAAAGCAATGGGGACTATGATTCAATGAGATATATTTTTCTATCATATCATCATACAGGGTGGGGCAAAAGTCAGGGAACAGGGAATTTTGAGGTATTTAATTTTCAGACTGCTTGATGGCAGCACATTTCCGTATCTCTTTTTCAGCAATTTGGCCAAAAAAGTCCAGTGAAGAGTGCTCCCGCTGCATCCACAGAAATTGGCTGCAAATAAACGACCATTACCCACCTTGAACAAGCATAGCAATTTTGGCGATAATGTGTCATGTTCATTACTGTTCATGATGGTTACCTCCATGCTTGCACAATTTCGCCATAATTTCACTGACGACATATGAAAGCGATTTTTGACCGAGTGTTGAGAAATAACGCAACAATGGTGTATTGAACCGTGGAGTTGGTGATGACTTACGCAAAAGCAGATAACGTTTACGGCAAACTTACCATGAAAGATACCCAAATTACTTATCTATTAGACTGCAGATCTACTGCATTTCGGATTTGATAGCAGAATTCCAAACAACCAGAAGAGTTCTTGATGCAAAAAAAAAATTGGTACAACAGTCAAACAGTCAAACAGCAATTCTGGCCCTTGTATCTATACAGACGCAACAATCGAAGCGAGAGATGGTGAGAACTGTCGGCATTAGTGACGGTCAATAGGAAGAAATTTAATTTCTCAAATAAGTCCTTTGTTCCCTGACTTTTGCCCCACCCTGTATGTTAGAGCAGTAATAAAGGTTTACTCCCTTTTCTTTCGTCTTTCCCCAACTTCTCCATCCTCCTATTGCCATCCCAATTCCCAATTAATTTTTTCCCCCCCTCTCTGGTCCCTTTTCTTGTCCTCAACGTCCCTTGGTTCAATACCCAACCCCCCCCTCCCACCCACCCCCAATCCGCCCACCCTTTCCTTCTCCTCCGCCTTTCGATCTGGCTCAGGCTATCCTACTATTTTAACAAATTTTCTATATCTTCACTTTGTTGTAAATCAATGATCGATTTAAACTTAGTGTTCAGTCATAATCCAGTTGAACTGCAGTCTTCCATTGTCCCTGTTGCAGTGAAGATTTGGCCAAACCAGACGATGACTGAATTGGGATGGAACTGGGATATTGACATCCCAATTCTAGTCGTGATTCCTTTGTGGAGGAGTTTGAAAAAAAAAATTAAATTGAGCTTACCCATTGATTGTTTTGAAATATTAGCGTCCCTCATATGATTTGGTGCCAAATTTACATGGGATGAGTTGAATGTTCAACTTATTTCCGAAAATGAAAGCCCCTTGGAAATTTACATTTTCTGCAAACCTTTAGTGCTGCTATATGATAATATAGTCGAAATAAATATTTCCTGGAATCGTAGTTCCAATTCTTTTCAACCTTCAAGGTAATAAGGAACTTGAGGAATCTTATCTCATCAGCTTCTCAATACATACTGAACGGCATCATCAACTAGCGAGATGCAGGAGGTACAGAATATTTGTATTCCATCCTAATTACGAGGGCCACTCAATAAGTTATCTACCTGAATATGAAAGTGATGAGCAACAGGCCTGTGCCTGCTGTGACATGTCTCGACAGGCCTCGCGAGTGCCCCACCACTATACCAGCTCAGTGGCTCAAGTCCGTTCAAAGTGGTAGCGCATTAGATTTCTTTTCCTGAGTCTAAAAGGTGACTACATTGAAAAATAAAGTGTTATTTTTCCCCTCGGATGTTTCTTTCTTATTCAAGTAGATAACTTATTGAGTGACCCTCGTATGTTGTGTACGGATGAAATACAGAGCTTAAACTTTTAAGCGTTTTTTATCAGCTCGATCTAAAGCCACGTGAGAAGGAATATGAAGAAGAAAAAGGGAGGAGAAACCCTCATCTCTGGGTGAAACGTGACTTCAAAGAAAAACGACAGAGCCAGTCAGAACTTATTTCCAAAACCTGTCCTACCCAGACGAGCAAGTGTTCGACAGAGCTGGCGATTCCCACCGATCCTTCTCTCGTTTCTGAATGAAACCCTAGGGTGCATTTTGATTAAAGCGGAAGCAGTTTCCGATCAAAAAAGGCCTATGGGCCACATATATCACGCCTCAGAAATAGTCCAGTTGATGCGCTAAAAATATATTTGCTGCCTCAATTTCCAAATATGTATTTAAATTTTCGGCTAAACAACACATGAAAATGTTTCACTGATTCCACATTCTTTCCTTTCATTTACGTTCCTGGGGTGACATTTTTTCTCCATTTCTTATATGGCCTTGAGTTTCTCTCGACAAGATGGAATATCAACACAGATAATTAGGAAATAGGATATTCGAGGATCAAAAAACGAGAGACAAAGGAGGAAAAGAGAATAAATAAGATGAGGAAAACACTGCTTCTAATGGAAATGCATCATGGATATATGAAATATTAAGGAGTTCCCCTTGGTATTCATTTATCAATCCCTTATGCGTTGGGAAAAGGACATGTGCATTCAGGCACAGCCCTCGGCGCAGCCAGCCGTACTCAGATTTGACTCATTCAATATATCTACCCTATGGCCTCAGTATAAGAGAGAATCCGAGTCCCTTCGGGTAACCAAGAAAACCAAACCGAGGATGAAACTCCTCGGTCGGTGCCTTGACGTAGCCATTCCTTTTTTCCCTTTCCGTCCTCTTTTCCTCTCAGAGCACTTTCCCTCTGCCCCATTATTTCCCCTTGAGTTCCCTCTCTGCTTAGCCATGAGTCCCAGTAAGGGTCCCCTTAAAGCCAAATTTATGTGGATCAAAGAAAGAGAAGTTCATGCGAAAGCTATTTATATCTACTAATGTATGTGTACATTTAAATTCCGAATCAATAACTTCTGAATATATTTAAGATTAAGAAAAATTGACAAAACCGACAGGCCTGCGCTATATAACATTTAATCTGGCAAGGAAACTCGCCGAGATTCGAAAATGCAATAGGTCAATACTTGTCATTCTTGCCATTTCGTGGTCGCGTGACGGAGCTACGTAAGTCGATTCGTGGCACCGAAATGGTATCGCGCCGGATGCCGGCCTAGCCCTGAAATGGCCAGGCCCGACTGCCCTGATAGACCCGATACAATCATAATGAATAAATTATGGTCTCTCATCAAAGAAGTCAACCACAAGATGGCGTGATTCAAGCTAACTTTCAATCTTCGTTGTGACAAACCGGACAGTCTCCAAATACTCTCTCCTCGCCTTAAAGGCGTAATAACCTGTCTGCTAAGGTTTGCATTCTATCGCCTCCAAGAACCATAGAAGATCTAGAAGTGCAAGTGATGGTTTCCGCCACATTCATAGTTCTCTGATGAGTTATGATTGCCATCACCATGGAGTTACCCTCAATTTGTAATTTGGAACCATGAAAGGTCCATGAAAATGCCTAATTACATTACAGTCAAAGTAAGACAATGAAATAAAGATAGATCCCCGGCAAAATCGAGTCAGGGCCTGCGTTGATGGACCAGGAGAGGAGGAAAATCCTCTCAACTGGTACATTCCATTTCCAGCCGAACCATGCATCCACTCCAGGTGGCGATTATACCCCCTACGGCCACACCCTAAAGCCATTCTGGAACACATCAAAGCTACATCACATCTTTACGCTGTTCTCAGTGTAAGTAAAAGGCTTCTGCAACGAATACAATAAGTACCATTCATTAATGAACTACCTCATCATGGCACCAGAAGGCTACCGAACGCCTATAAAGCCTCTCTCGCTGCTGCTGCTTACGGACTCATTGCTCCGATAATCCAAGCCTATGCTGCTTTAATGTTGTTCTCTCTTAGCAGAACGTAAACCTCACTGAAGCCCGGCAATGACTGTCGGCCTCTATGCCGATAGGGCAAAAGGCCTAGGAGCTACGTACAGGGTGTCCCATAAGTCTGAAACCACTGGCACACTTTTATATATACTGTATATAATAAAAATGTTCGATTCGTCGAGTACTTGGCAGTGCCTATTGGTTCTCCAGGTACACAGAGATACAACCTATTCTCGCTCATCCCAAGAGAGCGCCATTTCACTAACTTAGATTGAAATGTGAAGAAAAGACACTGTCTAGGGTTCCACATTTATGCGACACTCAGTAGATGCCTGTCGCCTGGATCTCTCCTTTTACCATCTCCTACATATGGTAGCATCAGCTCGGGCCGTCATATTTTAATCTCTTCCACAACTTTTGCGTTTCGAATTATTACTCGGAGTAATCTCGCATGTACCAATCCTAAACTCGTGACGCTTCTCTTTCACGCTTTCGATCCGATGGACGTAATACGTCCAGCCATTACCACCATCGGACGAGGTTGGACGCAATAGTACCCTTTGAACCCTAGACCCAGGGGCGGATTAAGAAGTTGCGAGGCCCGGGGCAAGTGAATTCCTGGCCCCCCCCCCCTCCGCTACTTTACGCAAATACAATACTTTTTTGTACTTTACGTTTTTAATTTCCTTCGGGGGCTCCCGACCTTTGAGCCCTGTTCGGCGCAAATCTCATTGTACCAAGGTAACTTCCTTTCCCAGGCCGAATCTTGCGATTTAGTCACGCGGACGCGGCATGAACAAGGTTCAAGTAACCCAGGGAGGAAGAGGCTTGGGTTAACCATCGGGCGACTTAGGTAAGTCCACGTGCAAGATTACAGTCCAGTCGCGGTTGATGGATGATCATCTAGCGAAATTTCACAGTTAACTAATTGTTAATTTATGGCAGATTGCGATCCTGATCCGCTCCCCACCCCCAAGCGTTTTGTCCAATAGGCATATAGAATTCAAACGATGGCGTCCTCCGTTAACTAGGACGAGGTTATCCTCATCCACAACCATGCATAGAAACACCGAAAAGCTGCGTAAGACACAGGACTGATTTTGATACGACAGTCTGAAACCACTTCGATAATGTACGGCGCAAATCCGGCTTCTCCGTTCGAACTCGAAGAGGCACTAGGTCGGGAGATGAACCAACAAACGCAAAATGTTCGACAGCCTACTCGCGATGTGTGGACCAAAATTCATGCCTTGAATACCCTGCTGACGAACAGCTTTGAAAAAAAAAGGAGAGAGAGAAATGATTTTAAATTCTTCACCATTCGCTCCGGTGACAATACGGCCTCGCTAATCCAGGACTTAGGCTTGGACTCACTGTTCGACGTCTTCACTCCTCTGAGGCGTCGAGGAGACAGGAGCTGACTTCTCCTCAGAGGAGCAGGCGAAGGCCTTCAGTATGCACAGCAACAAATCACATCGGTCCACTTGAACTCACGAGGGCACTCGCGCACCAAAAACAGACACCGGAATGCACTGTGATTTCATTCCCGAGTTTACCCAACCGCATTTCTTGCTGGCACTTTTTGACTGTTAACTTGCACTGAGGTGTCTCACCAGAGTGGAGGTAAGGCGATTTCGCGTCTCCGTTTCCTTTTCTTTATTAAGGGATTTTAAGCTAAAACGATCTCATCAGCTGTAGCTACAAAAAAATGCGCACCTAAATATTCTTTGTCCCGGCGGGTCTGCGGAAGATGAATCTCCATCTGCATGTTTTGCCAGGTCTTTGAAGTGGGTCTTCAAATTTTTTTTTCTCTTCCTTGGGATTGATGGTCCTGTTTTGACAAAGACGCATCGCTGAATACGCAAGCAAGATGCCTACTCCCCGTAAAAACCGTTTCGCCTCCCTATTACTCATCTTTACTCCAGTTTGGGAAAACAAAAAAATCTGCTTTCAGCAAGTCTGACATCAAATGCGTTTGATCTGGACCCTGGTGTCGGAATATTGAATGAAGGTAACACTGAACTGCATCTCCGTGGCAGAATATGCCTGAACTTTTCAACAATTTTTTCTTCTCTGAGGAATACCAATCAATGATATCTCCTCCAATCTTTTCAGTGAAAAGGAGCCACGTGGCCATAACGTGCATTCTGCGAAAAAAAATTATCTTCAACCGCGTGAGCTCCAGTTGGTTTGCTAACTATTGAGTAACTGTTCACTCCAAATGCTATGCCGAGTAGAAAACGTGTGAACCTCGTTTCTAGAATGCTCAACAAACGCGACAGTGGCGTCTATGGTATTCTGCATTTCTTTCTATAAAAAAAGCCTTATTCACCTTCACTTGCGCCCATAGATTTTCAAGCCAACATTTTTACAGCTCAGCTACACATAGTTGTATTCAGCAGCTAATGGACGATTATATTAATGCTTTCCCATCGGCTTTCCCGACGCTGGGTTTATAATTAAAAAATATGGTGGGGTCCCAAACCGCTGTGCACTGCCGACCTAAGCTACGTTTGACCCGCTAAGTACGTCGAATGTCCAACGGAAAGGCGTGGCGAGAGTTCATCGGGAGAGAAGACGACGGCAACGAGCCATCCACCGCACGACACAAAGGAGGATGAAGTCTCGGAAAGGCGACTCAGAGGTTTTTCTCTCGTAAGCAGGAGGCACGATCTCGCTACTTCACGTCAGGGTGCAGTCCCTTCTGGTCTTTTATCCCTCCCAACAGGCTGAGGGCTTTTCCCCTCTCTCGTTTTTCGTCCTCTTCAATCACATTTTCGAGGTGAAAGTGCTCACACATCGGATTCTTGCAAAGTCGAGTCCACTTTCCAGTATTTTCCCGAACTCCTGCACATAAAACAGCACATTCGGATGAATATTCTGATTATCAATGAATACCTTCCGCTGAACTAAATTTTAAAGCGCAATTTCATAATTTTCTTGCATTATATTACGTGATCAGTTCCCAGAAATCCTCTCCTTCAATGTGTAATTACTGCATTATCAGCATGAACATTATCTGCATAATTTCGATTAACAATAGGCTGGGAAATACCCTAGCCAATCATTGATATATACATCTTTGCGATGCTCATCTTAATTTTTCTTAAAAGGAGAGGCAACTGAGCACAATCACGGGCTTGTCAGTGTGAGACTTACAGCCCGTCACAATTGCAGTTCGTCCGCAATAGAAATCCTTTCAGAATGAGAACACCATAATACGAATAATTGGGTTTACTGGAGCAGCAATCAAGCCCGACAGGACTAATCAAATACTAGAGGTCCAAAACCCTTTGGTACAAGAGCAAAAATCGCGTGGGATCGCCGTAATGATATGAACTTTCTGATGCGCGTGATGAACTAGGGTTGGAATGAATCCAATCCGAAAACTCGCAGCAAGCAGTTCGTCAAAAGGAAATTCGAGTTAGAATTCCATACGGCTTAATGACTCGTTGCCCCATCCTCTGTTGCCAGGTGAAGCGTGTGAAATGAATGAACCCAAGGGAGCGAAAAACAGGCTGATCATTCCCTTCAATCCGCCTGATTCAACCTCATCGTGGCATCGTTGAGCCATCGCGGCTGAGCGGAGGAAATTTGTGTCCCAAGGTCAAATATGCACAGACAGAAGATCGCGTGGGCAGAAACACACACTAGCGTCGGGGTAGCGCGATGTCTGCTTCCCCATTCTTCATACTCTCGATGATGAGATAGAAGTGGAACCGAGTGAGCATACACAGGCTGTTGAACCTAGGAAAGCTCTTGTTACACAGGCCATAGGTAATATGAAGCAGGGTAATCAACTTCCTTCCTTATTACCTTCTGAGTATAATCAACTGCCATTATATGCGGCTTGACGAGGTCTATACAGAGAGTCCCTGCTCATCATGCAGCACATTCTCCTCCGAAATCGCGAGATCTTCATATTCCCTCGAGCGTCTTCCATTTTCTCAACGGTCGCGACTTGGATTATTACTACTTCCTCACACTCGCATTTGCCCACTTCGCATTTTCGTCGCATTTCAACACTTCCTCAAGGAGTGCGGCAACGCAGTCGTTGATTTTCCAGTCGTTCTCAGATCACCACTCCCT
>CAJPEV010000849.1:0-90227 GCA_905338385.1 Darwinula stevensoni | reverse complement strand
AATTACTGAAATGTTTTAGACTGAAGTTCTCCCAGATATCATGTCTAATTCCCCCCCCCCCCACCAGAAAAACCCACAAAATCCTCATTTGCCCCAATATAGTCGATTCGTAAAGGAGACAGGTGGAAGAAGCTCACGCTCACGTGTGAGTTGCAGCTGATACGTCAATATCCAAAGATGACTGTGGGATAAGGGGGGAACGATTGAAGAGTGCAAGGGCCTGTAGAAAATACATATGGAAAATAAAAAATAAAATGAATGGGATTTGGATTCCGAAATAAACCTAGGGGTCGACGAGCCGAACCCTTGGTCATCGGAGCCTGCTCAACAAGCCCAGTGCTCCCCCTATCCCTGCCCCGACTGGGCCACCGAGGAGGAAGCCCCCATGGCGAAGGCCGCGGTCATCGCTCCTTGCTGGACCTGGTGGCTCACAGGGGTTCCTTCGCAGCACCATCAGGCGAAGTGTTCGCAGTTGCTCGACAGCAGGTCGTACTCGCCTGAAATGAAATAAAAACTGCTTTGCTTTAGCTTTCGCCCGTGCATAAACGAGTAAACATCATCCCCATGAAACATTTGAAACCACTGAAGTATGGGCCCCAAAAATCACTCTCTATTTTATTTATACCGTGGGCTGAATGATAAAATCTAGTTGATTTTTCGTCAGTCGAGAGCTGGTTCTACTACTACACAGTGCCTAACAAGACAGACAACAAGGTGTGGCTGGCTGAAAATGAGCTCCGGTTATGTCATACGGTCACTTCCAAGACTTGTTGAACGTCACATATAAAAAGCCTTCCGGACGGGAACGGAACATTATTTCTCACATAATTTCCCTCAATTCAGGATTTCTTCTGTGTAGTAATTCTTCCTTCCAATGACAAGAGGAAAACAATTCGAAGAGGAAATGCTATTGAAAAATCATAAAAATAGAAAAGAAAATAAAGAAGCGCCAGAAATTTTTTTTCAGGTGTAAAGCGTTAAGTATGTGCTCTTCAAGAGCATGAGGTCGCAAGCGATTCCTAGAACTTTGGAGAGTGAAATTCCAGTCCCTCTTAGATCTTATCTGAATGGAAGCGCTGCTGGAGGGGTCTTGAGTTCGCATATTCGCTTGCTCTCGGGTTCCTCCGAGAGCTAATCGCTCCTTTTCGCTCCTGAAACGCATGTGGGTCATTCCGTCCTTAAATTTTGATTCCAGACATTATTCTCCTCAGCTGAAACATGAAGTTCCACTTGATTAAACGATATAATCACGTTCAGTGGCGAATATCCACACTTGCCACATCGTGAAATCGTTGGTTCAATGTTTCATTAAAAAGGGTATGGTATGCAATTTCTGTCAATGCCAAATTCGAGATCGGCACTCAATCGCTTGACCAGTTACGAATGCCAAAATTCCACTTGTTCAAACACTTTAATCGAACTCAGTGACTTAACCCAGGACTTTCCACTTCACGAATCCCAACGAATAATACATAATTAAAAAGGGCCTGCTACGCCCTTTCTAACAATATTAAATTCAAGATTGGCACTCAATGAGTGCCAACCAATGCTCAAAGTCAAAGACTAGTAAATATTTTAAACATAGAGCTACATAACATTCTGCTGCATTCCCATGTGCAACTATAAATAAACTGTCGATGCCGTCTAACGGTTATATCGCATAAACCCATTGAGAGCCAACCTTGAATAAGATGTCGCTAGAAAGGGCGTAGCAGACCCTTCATGATGTATTATAAGTGGGGATTCATGGAGTGGAAACTGCAGGTGTGGATCACTAAAGTCGATGAAAGTGTTGGAACAAGTGGAATTTTGGCACTACAAGCGCACAAAATATTCATATCTTGTCAAGTCATTGAGTGCCAATGTCGAATTTGGTATCACCAGAAATTGCATACCATACCCTTTTTAATGAAACATTGAACCAACGATTTCACGATGTGGCAAGTGTGGATATTCGCCACTGAACGTGATTAAACTGTTTGATCAAGTGGAACTTCTTTTTTCAGCTGAGAAACATTATGTCTGGAATCAATTTAAGGATGGGAATCTCACAATTAAAATGACACCAGAATGAAGCTTATATCTCAACTACAGGGGAAGTTATTAAATCTGGAAATCTCTACATTGTCATTTCGTGCCATTTTGCTCGGGGTTACGCTATTAGAACTGTAATTGGCCTAACGTTACACGAACGAGTGATCTACGTGCTTGGCGATTTTGGTCAAAATCTGAGACGGTCGAGTTTTCTCACTGGTCGATTTGGCGTGGAATGACCTACATACAAATTCGCCTCGGAAACGTGTTCCCTTCATGAAGTCAAGACCATCTTGACTTATTTAGACTCTAAATGTACTGTGGTCCTATTGCCTCTCCTTGCTACAGAATGCTAACGAGTCTTGAAATTCGGATGTCGAGTTTGGCTGAGTGTAGCAGATAAAAAGGCCGCAGGTAAGGAATTAACTGGCTTGAGATATTTTTCATTTTTTAGAGGAAAAAATCCAAATCTCGTAAAGTTCTTGATATCAGAAGATGATTTGTGGTACACATGTTCTAGATATTTAGTAAATTATGTGCCTTTGCTCAATCAAGTCTGAGTTCAGTGCGTCTGTTTTATGGCTACATGTTACGTTTTCAGATAGTACCAATGCATCAATATTACATAGGGCAGGAGCAGGCCATTAAAAAGAGCTATAAAACATCTCTGTAGCTTCATTAGAAGTCATCACCATAACGAGGGACGGGTGTGTCACAGGATCACAAAACAGACATTTTTCACTACCTGTTATCTTCCGATCTAATTGACTGAAGACGAAAACACTTCGGGCATTTCACTATCTATACAGTGAGTCATGGAAATTTCTGAAACTTGAGCCTGAAAGTGACACATAGAGCCAGGTTACGACCTGAAGGTGCCTATGAGAGAGCATGCATCACACGTCATACTTTGTTGTCTTTTTCCTTTGTAGGCAAAAGTAAAAAAATCCAAAATTTCTTTTTCAGCAGTAATTCAATTAGAAACTTCCTTTAGAGTGTCCCATCACATTTTGAAATTGCTGCCCACCTTGGACAAGGCACATTCGGACTCGCCTATCAAAGTTTCCAATGACTTTCGGAAAAACAGCCTATGTGATTGTCGATGTCGATGATATCGAATTTGTGCTGCTGCAAATGTTGTTCGCTTAGGCGATTCGCTTCTCTGTAGGGATATTCCGAAAAGCTAAGTGTCTCATAGCTTGAGACTTGTGTCATTGTGGCATGTCACACATAGTTCTTAGACTCTGAGAGACAAGTATTTGCCTCTGTTGATGAGAACTGCTATAAGCAGTAGAATCAATGCCAAAATCCAAAGATGTTCACTCTTGAATAGTGCAGCTGATCAGTAGTACAGGGATCGTAGGAGTGTACCTCTTCTTCAACGTCCTTGTTTGGCAGTCCCAGATGATTACAGATTGAATCGTAACGTAGTGCAAGTTCCAAGATTTTGTGTATTCTGCATACTGTTTGCGTCCTGATGATGTACAACATATGTAAAAATATGCTATATGATACAATGAACATCCTTTGGTGACAGAGACAGGTTGCCCATGGTAGCAACTGATCAGAGTTAGATGTAGTTATCTGAATCTGTTTAAAAAGAAATTTGATTTAAAAGACTTACTTTAATAGTGAAATGACTTGCAGGACCCAAATTGAAGTGATAATATAAATAAGAGTAAAATGGTATGTTATATAAATCAATACCCAGAGATTTCCATTCCGAATTTACTCTTTCAATGGAGCGAAAAAAATTTAAACCGTCACTTAAAGCCCCGCCCCCCCTTGCTCCGAAACCAAAAGACTCCACTGGCGGCATTTAATGTGTGCGATGGGTGAGAGGTGACACCAAAACTTTGAGAGCGAAAAGATATCCTGACGTTCACTGATGCTATTTGATTCTTTTTCTGCATCTTTATCTCTTCCGGCTGATGGATGAGAGAGAAATTCCTTAAAGGAAAGACTGGTCGTAATTTGCATATGAGATAAGTATGCAAAACCAGAGTAACTATTCTTTATTCTTATGCATGGCAGGTCGACAGACGCACGCGTGCACACGATGTGAGTGTACATGGGCGCACGACAGGCAAAGTGTGAAACGCCCTTAAGTCACAGTCCCAATGTTGCGACGTGGGAGTTCTGTATAGATGAACAAAGGCATGATGATGTCGCTCTCGTTCATTCGGGTAAAGATAATCATAGAATGATTCAGTTCATTTATCAATATGAGTTATTTCTTCAACGCTCTTCTGTACGGTTCAGAGGGTTTTCAACGCTGGAATCGGGCTTGAAATGGGGACCGCAGTCTCTCGCTTTTCCACGTTGGAAGTTTGCTGATAGCCGGGTACGACATCCACATGCGTCAAACTAAACGCCTCCGACATGGACAGCTGCCGATCAACCCCCTCCCCCCCTCCTCTTCCTGACTCGCTTTCTGTATCATTCTTTCCATTCAGCGACTGCTATGTGAGTGAGGCATCTGTATCTGACGCTCTCGCAGAGTTGAGCTGCATGAAGGGAGGCATGTCTGCCGATTTTTGGTCGACTTTCACATTGATTTAGCGAATGATGGAATCTCGGGAGAGAATTACAATCGTACGGAAAATGAGAAATTTCTGTGCAATACAGCAAGCAGGATGGATTACTCCATTTGGATTAACCATTACGAAGAAATAAGATTCTCAGCATAGCCCCAGTCATTTCGTTTTGCTTGGGGCAGTGATGCATACATGGAATCGGTAAAAGTCTTGTTTTTCTATGTTCTTAGCATCATACTGAATGTTTCATCATTTCATTTGAATAAAGAACAGCAGCCAGGAGGTCCGATCAATTACTGAAATGTTTTAGACTGAAGTTCTCCCAGATATGTCTTATTCCCGAAACCCCCCCCCCCCCCGGAAACCCACAAAATCCTAATTTGCCCCAATATAGTCGATTCGTAAAGGAGACAGGTGGAAGAAGCTCACGCTCACGTGTGAGTTGCAGCTGATACGTCAATATCCAAAGATGACAGTGGGATAAAGGGGAACGATTGAGGAGTGCAAGGTCCTGTAGAAAATATATATGGAAAATAAAAAATAAAATTAATGTGATTGGGATTCCGCCCTAGTGGCATATTTTCACAGAAATAAACCTAGGGGTCGACGAGCCGAACCCTTGGTCATCGGGGTCTGCTCAACAAGCCCAGTGCTCCCCCTATCACTGCCCCGACTGGGCCACCGAGGAGGAAGCCCCCGGTGGCGAGGGTCACGGTCATCGCTCCTTGCTGGACCTGGTGGCTCACTCGGGTTCCTTCGCAGCACCATCGGGCGAAGTGTTCGCAGTTGTTCGACAGCAGGTCGTACTCGCCTGAATTAAAAGAAATACTACTTTGCTTTAGCACATTTTTAGAAAGGTATTGATCGGAATTTGTGAGAATTTGTGAGAAGAGAAAGGCAAGAGAAAGATTCTCGGAGGAAAAATTCATTCGAAACAAGAAGAGGAATGAGTCCATATACATTGGCCACATATTTCTTTCGATTCCATTTTTAGTCGAGATTTAAAATATGCCTGGCTACTATATGCACGATGGAAGACCCTTAACCTGATACTATGAAGCTGATATGACAGAATAAATACGCCCTTGTTTTTGCTTCACGGAAACTCATGAGGCACTGCAAGAGATCAGATTCAGGCTTTTTAAAGGCTTTTTTTTTTCTCTTTCCCTAAACTGACCTGGTTTTCCCCCTCCACAGAATTCAAGATGGTGACCTAAAAATGACCTATTTTTATCTCTCCGATGGCTCTACTCCCTAGAACGATTGCTACCACGTAAAGCCACACTTTTGCCGGCTTCGTTCACGAAAAGCACAATTCTTGTCGTCACTGCGACAAGAATTGTGCCTCCCTCCAAGCTGCGGAAGGCCCTTCGAACGATCTCGTTCCTCGAAAAGCGAGAGCCATCCATGCAGTAATACGTGCATCCTCCGTTAGGCAACAGGTTAAGGCAAATGTTGTTCTTCCCGCGGTAGATGATGGATCCGCTATTGGATGTGCTCGACGACCTGAAACTGCCGACGCCCGGATTCACCACTTCGATGACCCAGGGCCTGGAGCACGGATTCCACGCCACGGGATGGATTACGTTCCACGACCGTGGAAGGATTCCACGGTCGTGGTTGCAGTAGCGCTGTATGAGACGACTGTAGTTGTGCGGGCTCGACGACTGTGCGACTGCCTTCTCGAGGCAGCCGATGTACACCGCATAATGCGTGTAGAGGCCGCAATTGAAAGTGACCATGTCTCCTGGCTGAACCATCTTGTTTTCGCTCCAGAAAGCGGGAGATCCGATCTTCCTCGCCGATGGTGGCTGCTCGAGTGAGCAGGATACAAGGCAGGACGAACGCGATTCTCCCATTCTTTTCCTCCATTATCGCAAAGAATGCTGAGATAAAACTCGACTGAGTGAAACAGTGTAGCTGAATCATCCGTTATATCCCTCTAAAGAGCGCGGAAAAAAAACTCATCTCTCCAGATAACGTCAGAAAAATATTCCGATGCTATAAGCTAAAAAAAAAGAGCCAATATTCCGTAAAGACAAACAAACGATATTCAGTGACAGCTCCTGAAAAGCGATTGCAAAAGATTAAAGAGGGAGGCAAAAGTCACGATAAAAAATTCCAGGAAGGCAAGAATTGCTTCATAAGATTACTGAAATCTTTTACCCAAAATCACTTCTCATTTCATCATTTAAACGGGAACCTTTTGGTTGAAGCCATATTTATTACCATCATTCCGTGTGCATTCCACAATGACTCAAGGATAAATACCTGAAGCCCAAGGAAGCGTCTTCATTGCCCTCATCATTTCAATTTCGAAAATGAAGACATCGTCCAAGAGCAACCGAAAGAGTTCAGCTTTTGAAATGTGGGCCAGCCTTCCCTCCTTCTCGTCCACCTTCCCTCCTTCCCGCCCACCTTCAATCCCTCCCTCAGGCAACATACGGTCCGGGTCCTCAAAGACAGGAACGGGGAGGTGTTTTTCTGCCGAGGCGGATATACTTGGGAGGTGGAAGGAACACTTTGAGGAGCCCTTAAACCCACCAACAGTGGACACTACTGACCTACCCGACCCGGAGCCTCTCAGCGCGGAGACTAGTCTCACCATGGAGGAAGTTCTGCAGGCCATTGCTAGGCTGAAGAATGGGAAGTCTCCTGGTGTGGATGAAATCCGGGCGGAGACTCTCAAAGCAATGGGTACAGATGGGTGCTCGTGGCTTTATAGGGTGTGTCAGGCTGCTTGGGAGTCGGGAACGGCACCTAGGGATTGGCAAACCGGTGTGATGGTTCCTCTTTTTAAGAAGGGGGACTCGAGGGAGTGCACGAGTGGGATCACTCTTCTCAGCATATCAGGTAAAGTCTATTCCAAGGTGCTGGTGCAGAGAGCTCGGGCAGTCGTGGGTGATGCCATCCAAGAGGAGCATTGCGGCTTTCGTGAAGGGCGCAGAACCACGGACCAGCTGTTCACTCTCCACCAGATCCTCGAGAGACATTGGGAGTATGACAAAGATGTCTACACAATTGCTTTGTGGACCTTAAAAAAGCTTACGACCGTGTACCCCGAGGAAAACTGTGGGGAGTGCTGCAGGAGTATGGGATCAAGGGTCCAGCCTTGCACGAAACGGAAGTGGAGACGTTGTCTTTTGCAGATCGTGTCTTGCATCGCCAATGCGAAATAAACGAAAGAAAGGTGCAGGCGGCACATGTTTCTCCCTCGGGCGGAGTGACCTTGAAACCCCCCCCCCTCTATCCTCGATACAGCCTTCTACGCTGTTCCATGCGGCACCGACTTTTCCGTTCGAAGCGGGTAATCTCATCCGAATACTCGAGTAAAATACACAGTGATTCTCTTCGATTGAATCGTTTTCGTCACACCGTTTTCTCATGTTTTGTTCTGACTTTAGGTTACGATCGTCGGGTTACCCAACTCGATTCGGTAGTTCCAAGTTCTCGTCACTGTGCAACGCCAGAATTCAGAATATAAAAAAAAGATCACCATTCCAATTCATCTCGGCGCTGCATACGAACGATCCGACGAAATTTCCCTCCTGACGATCCCCCCCCCCTCCCCCCCCCAAAGAATTTTCGAATCGGTCGATGAGGTAGTCGAATGAAGAACGGAAGGAAATGGCTCGGCTGCCTCACTCCTGCTGCGAAACCGACCGAGAGAAAACGAAAGCGAGCGCTTTTCTATATCCTCCCAGATCCTTCCACCCCCATCCACGCCCTTCCACGACGGCATGGGTCATCTGTGACTCATTGCAGAAGAAAAACTCCTGGATTCGGCGAGCGTTCAGGGTAGTGCAAAAAATCGCCATGAATCGCCTCCGGCGAAGGGAATATAGAAAATTCGGGTCGTAAAAGACGTTTGTATTCGAGGGAAATTTCACTTCCTTATTGAAAATTCCTGTTTCCGAACGATAAAGCGTTCCTGGGACACATCCTGGACCCGACGGGACCCGACGGGACAGGGACTTTCATATCGAATGAGTGCGGAAAGCCTTGATCGCAGGGGAAGGACAGGGAGTGATTCCCCCAGGCGCACTCGACGCTAAATGCTTATTGCCTTCATGTCTTCTCTCTCCCTCTCTCCATCCAGTCTTTCCACGGCGTCCCTATTTGTCGAAAGTGAAAAACCACCGATTTCATCGCGTGCTCGTGAGTGCGACATTTCGCTCTCTCTCCCGGGACCGATAACATTGGCGGATCCATGGCTAAGCGATCCCTAACGTTCGATCTTCGATACCTAACCTCAGAAGAACTCACGTACTTTGGGGTAAAGTCCTATGCAGAACGGCGCAGAAAATGTTGAATCGTCCGGAATTTGGCCGCGAATGGGCACCTTTACCATCGGTCGATGTTTCGTGAGAGCAATCCGTGCTTCGAAGTATTCCATAGAGCATCTCCTCATTTCGTAGCAGAGCTTTGTTAAATGTAGTTGCGGGGAGTTTCGACCAGTTCCAGTATATATTATACCATATACCATGGTATATATAATATACCATGGTCGCGCCTTTGGCGCTCATTGTCCATGCATGTCCAATTTATTTTTGAAGTGGAAAAACGTATGGAAGTATTTGCCATGAGGGGACGAATCGATAGTTTTATTGAAATAATTACTCCAATTATTTCTTGTGTGGTCTAACTTGAAATCGCTTTATAATCTGCACTGTGGGGACATATTTGAAAAGTCAGATTTGCACTCAGCAATCAATCAGGTACTTCTGCTCCAAGTTTGAACTTACATCAGTACTTTCTTTCATTGAATAATTTAAAAACCAAGAAAATTCGCCATTTCCAAAAAAACTTCCCCAATGGGGTTTTACGTACAAATTAGTATTTCTTATTTCCGCCAAATTTCCGCCTTATCCCTTTCCTCTTTTTGCTGTTGCAAAAAAGGGGAAAAGGATGCCCCCAAGGGATGCATCGAGATCTTGACATTTTACCTGAACTCCTTAGTCCAGTATTAACAATAATGCAAAGTTTGAGCTTTCCATGTTTATCCGTTTGAGAGAGGCAAAAAAATTAATTGAAAGCATCTCCCCCCAAAATGGGTGCCTGCAAGGCATGCACCTCCAAAGGCGGATTTTTTCCGAACTCTACATCCCCATAGCTAATTGTGCACCAAATTTCAGATTTCTTATTTCTCTAGAATTAGCTTAGAATTAGCGTCAGTCACTCACTCAATCAAGATCGTCTATCAATATAATATATATAGCCAATCGTAACTGAGCGGCTGACGCCAATTCTAACCATGTTCAAGGGTCGGGGGGGGGGGGGGGGGGGGAGATGGGGGGGGGGGGGGGGGGGGGGGGGGGGGGGCAAGGCAACAGAGCGGGTGCGCCAAACTCCACCCGAGTGATATCAGGTGAGAAAGTTATTTCCTCCAAGGGGGCGCCAGGATCTGTCCAATGGCCACCAGGGGGGGGGGGCGGTCACCCCCCTGCCCCCCTGTAACACTCGCCAATGGGCCCAACCCACCCTATGAAATGAATTTCAAATGAAACAGTAAAACCTCAATATTAAGCACAAATAAAAATAAAAGGTCGTTTATCTCTCCTTTAATCCCTTGATCTCTCCAAGCTATGAAGCTCGATTTGCTTGGTGGGCCTGTTAAGAGTCTGCTTTTTGGGCGGTTTGCGAACGATCTTCGTCTTCTTGCTTCGCTGTGCGTCAAGCAAATCAAGCAAAAAGGGTAGGAAATTTTTTCGAACAATGCAACAGCTCATGCTTCTGGCGTCAAATTGAAGATAATGAAAGAAATCAAAGAAGGGGTTTTTGAGAATTTCCTTTTCCTCAATTTTCTGGGAAATGACAAAAGTTGTCAATTAATATCAAATTCAGTACGAATGATAGAAATGCCAAAGGGACAACAAGACAGGCGGAGTTGTGTAGTTTATGAAAATATATTTAAATCAATATGGGATGCACATTGAACTGACGAAAGAATTCTCCAAAAACCAATAAATTCAGCAGTTTCGCCCATTTTGAAAATTAAAAATGACATGTTTAGAATATGATAACAGAGCTTATTTCTATATGGCTACACAATATGTACTTTCAAGATAGTGGTAAATTACTTTCAGAAATATATGTTCATTAGTTTAGGAGACAGCAAATTGAACGTGGGGAAAACAGGGATTTTGCAAATCGCCAGTTTTAGTGCCTTTCATTTATGGATTTCTATCTCAGAAACTATTGCAGATGCAGAAGTAAATAAGCTACCATATTTCATCTTTCGGGCGGGAGGATCACATATATTTTCGAAGAAAAGCAGACTATGGCCTGACAGACATGATTTGAAATGGAACCACCCGATTCATTTTCTGTGTGCCTAGAATCGAGGCTTTGCCGTATTTCATTCAAATTAGTTACAATTTGGAAAATTATAGGGTGGTGTGGGGCTTTTTGGTTCCGATAGGCTCACCTGTGCTTTGGGAAGTGTTTTTTCTTTTACCTGTTAGCCCCTGGAATCGAGCAATGAAACAAACACTGACACGGAATACAGGTGACCGAATAGCCCCACCCCCTGGGGCTAATCGGTCACGCTGACCACATGCTAATTTCTTAATTCTCTAAGCTAATATATCAATATTCCAGGTTTCGTTTCGGGCTGAATAAGTAGTTGAGTGACATGGCCGTTTGAGGTTCCAAAGGTTTTTCTGTTATTATTTCTTATAATTATAATTGGTTGTGGAGTAAGAAAGACGAAAAATCGTGACCGATTAGCCCCACACTACCCTACAGTACGTATATACTGCAGATAGATAATCTACTGTGGTCCGTGGCGTGTTTACAAGGCAACGACTCAAAGTTACTTCCATATTTAGACTGCCCATCGTCTTTACCCGGCAGTAGTATAAAAAAGGTACATTTGACTGGAGACGCAATGAAGGATCAGTGGAGGCGCTGAAGGAGTAATTTGCCATTAATTAATTCACGTCAATGTCACATCAATTAATTTCGGGTCACCATCGTTTTCCATGAGTTCTCAGTGAATATCGAGTGTCATCGAATTATCGAGTCCACGAGGATTTGCTATAAATTCTCCATGTACCTTGATGAAAAGATTTTACGATTGGGAATTTGGTTATGATTCGACTGCGATAACGAGTCGGGATTGGGAAACCAATAGGGCAGGATGGAAGAATCGGTTAAGCCAACTTGTTTGGCCACATGATGACGTCTTATTTGTGTTTGGGCCCTTTTTTTTTCTTTCACATTATTCATAGCCACGGCGCCTGAAGGTCAAGGACGTGTCAGTGAGTGGAGTCAGAGGAGGAGAGGATTCCCAATGACGTCTTTGAAGCGATTTGTTCTTTTTTCTCTTTTCCTCTCACTACCCGGTTCATAGCCACTAGCCACGAACCCCTGACATTCATTAATCCTGAATCAAGGAGGGGAGAAGCATGCATGTCCTGAAAGAAAGAATATACAAGACCCGCAGACAGGGTCGCCTTTCACGAACGGCCACGGAGGTGTGGAGGAGGGGAGCGGTCACTCAAAAGCAATACTCACAAAAAATGAATATTGATTGTCGTCGAATTATCGAGTGCAAGGGAATATGCATTACGTTATCCATGTATTTTCATGAAAACTTCTTCTGATTTGGATTAAGGTGTGAATCGTGGCCACTATTTGATTGCCATCGATTCATCGCGTGTGGGAAGAATTAGTTTTGCATTCTTTTATTGATGACATTAATGAAACGATTTCACGATTGGGAATTTATTTTGATATGAGTCGATAGCAACGAGTTGGGATTGGGAAATAAAAAACGGTATATTCGATGAATCAGCTACGACAACGTGTTTGGACTCGCTATCTCTGATGCTGGGAACGGGTAGTCTTTTCATTTCATTTCATTTCATTTCATTTCATTTCATTTCAATTTGTTTCAAGTTCACCGTATCAAACTCGACAGCCGTGATCGTACAACGGTCTCGTACATTGCGTTGTGTTTGCAAAAACTCCGGTTCGAATTCGGTTCACGGTACTTGAGTTTGCTTTTTCACCGAGTGAAGATTTCGTATTACTTGGATTTAAATCCACCTGTTAAAATTGTAGGAAGCAATGTATCGATTGGAAAATGAATAAGATGCATGAGACTAGACGGGGCACTTGTTCCCTGGCACCTGCAAATGCTATTAAATACTAGCTTTTCTCGTGTAGTATCAGGTTTTCTTACCATCCTTCCACTTTTCTCATGCAATCCATGAATACACATACGGAAAGCATGAACTTATATATATTTTAATAATATAGGACTCAGGGAATCACTCAATGCTGAAGCTAAGTTTCTTATTATTACAGCAGCTCACGGCAATAAGGAAGAGTAGAATCCCAGCTCCACGAGTATTATGACTTCTCTATCCTTAATGGGAAAGAGCTCCTCTAAACATCTACTCCTCCTCCCGAGGTCCTGGTAGTGGAATAAGAAGCAGTGGGTCATCTTGGTACTCCTGAGTGCTGGCAAGGATGAGTTCTTGTGTACTCGTGTACTCGTCCAAGTACCCTAGAATTCCAAAGGATGGAGTGGAATGGGAGAAATACATCGTATCAATTCCCTTCACAAGTACGAATCAGCTCGTTAAATACGCATGAATGTTAGGGGGAAATTAACATCAATTTTGCGTAAAGTTAACATAAATATGCTGCGTGGGATGTTTCATTATTCATAGCCACGGACCCCTCAAGGTCAAGGACGAGTCGGGGAGGGGAGCAGCCTGCACGTTCTGAAAGAAAATACAGGGTGTTTAAAAAAAGACGCTGCACTCATTTCCTATGGCGGATAGATAACACTCACTCCCATAGGAGAAAATATCAGACCAGGCTTTATTCTGCCTCCAGCCTACTTTCTTAAATGTAGAACATCTTGAGAATAATGCAGAGAAGGTTTAATCTCACAAGCAGATTAATGTAGGCAATGTGGGATTTGGCTCTAGGTGATTGATAAATTGCAATGAATGATTTTCTACCCCATTAGAATGATACAAAGTTTCCTCGAGATTCTGATGTGAGAGTACAAACATTGAAATCTTACCTCACATTGCTCTTCCCTTCGTATGCTGGACTGGACATGCATTTAACATTGCAAACCCATTACACATTCTGAACTTTTGGTGACATTGAACCTGTCTCTTCCGGATCCCTCCGGAGTATCTGCTCAGCCTACAGTTCTGGAAGCACAGAATTCTAGAGTACATAACTTTGATTACTTAACCAAGTTACTCAGCAGAAGAGTTCCAAGAAAAATACTCCGTATTTGATTTTGATTTTAAATTTTAAAAATTCAAATAAAAATTTAAAAGGTTCGACGTGAGTTTGGTTTAGCTTTCCAAAGACCGATCCTGCCCAGTATCTTAATTATCCTAATTCATCATTTTATCAAAAAGGCCTGGAAATTAAATGGTTACATTCTTATCTTTGGCATTTTTATGGAATATTCATTCGTATTAAATTCGAATCTCAGAAAAAGTCATATTTTATATTTCATGGATTTTAATTCTAATTAAAATATCCCTAAGAATAGAGTTGTCATTTCCTCATAGAAAAAGGATGGAGCGTCTTTTTTGAAACACCATATATATGCAGGACTCCCAGGCACGTTTGCCTTTCAAGGACGGCCCCGGACGTGAAAAGAGTGAAGCAGCCGATGAAATACGAATAGCACCAATCTCTACCTCAATAGAATTGATATGTGAAGAACTAGGGATAGTATTAAGAGAGGATGATGATGATTGCGATGCAAAGGTAAGCAATCCAAACATGATTCGATGAGAACGGTAAAACTGCACACGATATGAAGACATGCAGTCGGAACCGGAGCAATGGATAGGGAAAATTATTCTCGTTCAGCCCCCATCTTTCACAGAAAGATGGAGGCTGTCTCACCCCCAAAATGGGTGCCCCCAAGGTATGTGCCTCCAATGTCACATTTTTTTATACAAAATTTCAGATTTCGACATTATCTAGTACATGGTTAGAATCAGCTTTAGTCACTCACACAGTCCCTCAGTAACTCAGTCACGAAAGTCTATAGACTTTTCTTGGATGCACGCAATACGACACCTATGACATTTATTTACTCACGAATCACGACTCCGGGGATCATAGAGAGTGATTCGATTTCAGCAAAGAAACGGGAAATTTCGTGACTTTCCTTACCCTCGTGAAATTTCTTAAATTTAAGGAAGCAAAGTAGAGTCACAATCACGTTTTCCTAAATTATTTTCACACTTCCGAGTAAAAATGACCTGAGGAATGCCTCTCGATTGATGCAAGCCACATCCATTCTCTCGACAGTCGCCCCTCTGGGTACCCACGCGTCAAACATTCGAAGTGTAATGTTTTCTGTCCTTTGGAAATATTGATAGGTAATAGAGGTCACATCTCCCGCAAAGAAGAGAAACAGGAGGAGACAAAACGTTTTGCTCATCTACACAGGAATTAAAAGATTAGAATATGTCTTCCCCGAAAATCGTTCTTCCTTCAACTACTTCGTAATTATTGTTCCCGATTCCTTTTTTTAAAATTAAAACTCGTCGTGAATCACTCATTCCTCACCACTTTCCAGGACTTCGAATAATATACTGTATGCAAAATATCTCTCTTGGTTTCAGGAACCTCGAGTCAGTTTATTTTGCGCCAAGATTCTACGAGACTGTCAAAGATGTGTTTTCGAAGTTTCGGCGGGACTTAAGCTTCCAGCAAGAGCGAAAACAACGTAAAGTATGCAGGATGCTTGCAGAGGACTAAATTTCCTTTATGTTAGGGCAATAACGACGCCATCATGAGAATGCATGGGACGCTTACTATAGAGTAGTTTCAGCATACACAAGGCAATAGATACACAGTCAAGGCTTTTTCTATATTCTAATTACATATGAGGACTTGGCTTATTATAAATAAATAATAAATTCTCGTTTCCATCGCTTATTACTATTCGAATCCTCGTCCGAGGAATGAAGCAAAACCCATCCTCCCATGAATTGCAATACCGTACAGTATTTTAGCACTAGAAAAAAATGAGTGATCGTTTTCAAACGTAATATGGTGTACTGGCATTACAAATGAACGTTGAACCTATTCTATATTCTTTGGGCATTTTTTCATGCTGCCTAATAGTGCATTGAACGAAACATGATGCAGCTCATTAGACAGGCATGAGTCTTACGTTTCATTTTCATTATTACAGGTCTGTTTTCATATCGATTCTCAGACGTCATGCGTGAGCCATCGAAAATTGCATTAGTGCTGAATCTCCTGCTCATCACTGTCGTGCAGTTCTCAAATGGGCATGAGTCTCTTTCCCCCACCAGCAATTGGAGTCATGGGAGCCAGCTAGAAAATGCTTTGCCGACGAGTAGCGGCAACTATCCAGGAAATTCAATGCGACAATTTAACTACGAGATCGATTCGATTCAGTGGATCGAAAATATCGGCGGCAATCCTGTTGACCACGGCGGTGTCCGTGGTCGAACAAAGCGTTCCGCCATTTGCAAAGCGAATAGCATTCTTGGCGACGCTGGGACTGTGTCTGGCATTGGTGAGTGGCTGCATCATGGTGAATGATTTCACACATTGTTGTTATTTGATGTTCATCAATCCTTTCATGCCGAATAGTTCCGTTTGGAATCTTCAACTTTCCGAATTTTTTAAGTCCGTCGTGTGCATGCCTGCGAAATATGCTTAGGATTGACTTATCAGACCCGATCCCGCAAGAAAGATTAAGATAACAACCTTATTTTATCTGTGCGAGTTCAGTAAACTTCTCGTAAGAGCCCCTTTTTTATCCTTTGCATGAGTTTCAGGTAGAGTCCTATTTCTACAAATTTAGGCATGAAAGGGTTAATGATTATGATGCCGGAAAATTTTCCAGCTTGGAAAATACCTACGTGAATTTTCATATTTCCCTATGATTGCGAACATGTACGATATTTCATAATAGTATCTATCTTTCATGAGACCTGTGTCCAAATGGAAATTTTAATTATTGAGATTCATTGCCTTGCAGGTTCGGCAATAGGGGCAGTGTTTAGTCCAAATGGAAATGGATCTGCTGTTGGAAGCCTGGTAGGACTAGTTGGCGGGGTCATATTTGGAATAGTAAAATCCAGCCTGAACGAGGATGGCTGCAATGACTCAAATGATCTTCCAGAGGCATTAAGTGTCGTCCAGACCAAATTGGAAGACATTAGTGAGAAAATTGAAGACGTGAGTAATAATGTTCAAATCGGCAGAAAGGAGAATAACATCAACTATAGGATCACCCAAGATCTCGTTCAAGTCTCAAGGGAAGAAAATGAGATAAACTTCCAAATCAACAGGGGCTTGATCAACCAGGACAGAATTGAGAATAACATCAACTTCGGCATCAACCGCGCTTTGATGGAGCAAGGAAGGCAAGAAAATTATGCGAAGTTTGCCAGAACTCGGGGTCTTGTCAAACAAGGAAGAGTTGAGAACCAAATTAACTTTCAAAAGGCCCAAGGGTTGATGAATCAGGGGAGACTGGAAAATTTTATCAACTTCAATGAGACTCAGGGCTTGATTAACGAGGGAAGGCATGAAAACCTGATCAATTTTGCGCTGACACAAGGACTCGTCGATCAAGGGAGAGAAGAAAACCAAGATAATTTTGCCATTACAAGAAATCTCATAAATCGTGGGAGGGTAGAGAGCAAAATCGATTTCAAGGTAACTCGAGAACTAATCAATCACGGAAGGAGAGAGAACCTGATCAACTTTGCCATCACACAAGACCTCATCACCCAGGGTCAATGGGAAAACTTGATGAATTTCAAAGTCATTGAGGGATCTGTTGCCCAACTAAGGGATGATACCCTTAAAGGTTTCTCCTTCCTGTCAAAACAGGCTGATAAAAATATTGAAGCCATCACAATAGCTCGACTAGAAGTGAGGCAGAGGTTTAATATTGCCTATAAACTCCTGGACAGAAACTTTGATGCGACAAATGCTGGTCGTGTAGAAAATTTGAGGAACTTCGAAGTCACGAACAACTTGCTTAACCAAATCGGAGACGCTGTGACTCGTAATCAAGCACAGGCAATGGCTGAGCGTTTGCTTTTCTATACATCAACAGTCAACCTCATCAGAGAATCCACCAATGAAACAATCAGTGCAATCGATGACGCCAAGCAAAACATTTTGAGAGCCATTGATAAAAGCAAGGTGGAACCAATACTATCCAAGTTAACTACATTTTTAGCATATTTCAATAGTGAGTTGGAGGGGATTAAATCATCCAACACGAAGCAAATTTTGGCAAAGCTTCAAGAACCAAATGGATTCCTCTTTTATCTGGCAGAGTCCAGGACACCACGGGGCGTCAACAGTCTTCACTCCCTTCTCTCAGACATCATTAATCAAGGTCTAGCGATTCCTAAGAGCTCTGATGACGAATTGGCTTTGATTACACTTGATGCTCTCTTCACTGGCACTCAAACTTATGTCTCAGTCCTCGCATTTCTCATGGAAGCCTACTCGTTCCTTGCTGATCATTACTACAAAGAGATGAATGTGGAACAATTTCATGCTCATATAACGTTGATCAATGTCAGATACAATGATTTCAAGAGGTCACTGAATAATGGCATAATTGGTCAAGTTGCAGACATTCTTCTTCAAGTCCAAAGAACCGGAATCATATATGGGGAGATGTTATTTTCAACACGACGCAAGAACCTGGAAGCATTGAGGAACAGCATTATGCGCTTTGACCTGGCTTTGAAGACTCTTCAAACAGAACCAGCAAAGCTTCAGAGAAAGCCTGAGTTTCCATCTTTAAAAGATAAAGCTGTATTTTATGGACCCTGGAAACCAGGAAGAACCGTGAGCTATGCAATCCAATATAAATACAA
Source organism: Darwinula stevensoni (assembly GCA_905338385.1). Classification (NCBI taxonomy): domain Eukaryota; kingdom Metazoa; phylum Arthropoda; class Ostracoda; order Podocopida; family Darwinulidae; genus Darwinula; species Darwinula stevensoni. The sequence goes on along the minus strand of CAJPEV010000849.1, from coordinate 71,773 downwards.
TAACGTGCTATCCAAAATCGGAGAATTCACAAAAGCATTTACTCTTGTGGAAGGCATGGCGAATCCTAAAATACAAATTCCGTCAGCTCCATATGGAGTAACAAGTCGTTTGGTTTTCCGAAAGTTTGACAACGAAAAGCCAGAATATGTGGGAACAGTTGGGGGCACCAAGCAAACATCTTTCCAAGACATTGACAAAGACTTATTCAATGCAGCTGGGAGTCTCAATGAGGCTCTGGGTAAGGTTGAAGTAAGGTACTTTTTGGATTCAGGAGCAAATATTTCAGCCAAATATGATGATGAGATGACAGCTCTGCACAAAGCTTCTGCAGCTGGAAATAGCCTTGTCGTGGAAGTAATTGTTGAAGCTGGCGCCGACCTAAGTGCTCCAGACCTTCATGGTCGCAAACCAATTCATCATGCTGCAGAAACTGGATATGTCGAAACTATGAAAAAGCTATTTCTATTGGGTGCTGATGTGAACTCCAAGACCAGAGATGACCTCACTCCATTGCACATAGCAGCTCTTTATGGCAATAGAGATGTTTTACAATACCTCTTCACTTTAAAGGATATTGATGCAAATGCTGTCACAAAGGACAATTTTACTGCCTTTCACTTGAGTGTTTTGGCTGGACATTTTTCTGCGACCAGCATCTTGGCTGATAACGATGGTGTGAATGTCAATGCACCAGATGAAAATTCTTTCACTCCACTCCATCATGCAGTTGCTACTGAGAATGAAGAAATGTTGAAATTATTGCTTCAAAACCGAAGAATAAACGTCAATGCAAAAGCTTCAGATGATTTAACTGCGCTCCATTTGGCTGTCGCATCAGGCAATAAAGAGATTGTGGACATACTTTTGACTCAAAGTAACGCCAACATTATGTCCAAGAGTATTGGTGGATTTACAGCATTGCACATGGCTGCAGCAAATGGACATTCTCAAGTTTTACAGTCACTCCTGAACAGATTGTCAACGGACTCAGAAAGTATCAATTCCTTATCTGCTGAAAAATGGACTCCACTTCACTTGGCGATATCCTTCAAGCATGTTCAAACCGTTACTCGACTTCTCCTACACTCTAACATAGACATCGAGGTCAAGGCAGAGGGCGGTTTGACTCCTTTGCATTTAGCTGCTGGTACGGACCAGGCAAAAGTTGCCTCGAAACTGATGTTGTTGGATGTCAATTTGGAAGAGCAATCGGATCTTGGCTTGAGAGCATTACATTATGCTGCCTGGTATGGTAGCAAGAATGCTGCATCCATTTTACTCAAAGAAGCTGATGTCAACGCCAAGACACGATTTGGTCTCACACCACTCCACTTAGCTGTCATTGGGAATCATCTCAACATTGTTGAACAACTGACAACAAGTGCAAATCTGAGCATTCACAGCGCTACCGAAAGTGGGGCCACTGCTCTGCATCTTGCTGCTGTTAGTGGGAACAATGCCATCGTTATGCACCTTTTGCAACATGGAGCTAAAGTGAACGCGAAGGACAAATTTGGAATGACTGCATTTGATATGGCAATTGACAATAAACAAAATTCGACATCCAATCTGCTGAAGTTACATGGAGGAAAATCCTCAATGTGCTTACAAATTGGTAACAGCAACGAGAAAAATGAGGAAGGTTTTACATTGCTTCAAGTTGCTGCACAAAAAGGCGACCTTGTCAGAGTGCTTGAGCTGGTATCGTGTGGTGTTGAAGTAGGTGCATTCAGTAATAATGGCAGCAATGCATTGCATGAAGCTGTATCTTTTGAAAGAAAAGATGTTATTGCTGCTCTTATTGATTCTGGAATCGATATGAATGCAAAAAGAACTGACGGTTGGGCAGCCATTCATATAAGTTGTTTAGCGAGTGATCCAGTGCCAATACTGAGAATATTATTGCAGAAGGGAGTTGATGTCAATTCAGTCACAAATGATGGCAAGACTGCTTTGGATATCGCGGTTAAGGAAGGAAAAACTAGTGTTGAAGCCTTTCTTCGGTCCCAGGGAGGAAAAAGTGGCATTTGTCTCCGTCCCGAGACAGTGGATCTGCGTGATAGCGATGGTCTGACAAAGCTCCATAAAGCAGCTCGCGATGGAAGTATAACGGATGTGAAAAACTTGATTAGTTGTGGTGCTAATGTTCATGTCCTTAGCCACATGGGCACTACGGCTCTTCATGAAGCTGCTTATAATGGAAGAGATGAGGTAATTGCTGAGCTGCTGAATGCAGGGGCAAAAATCAACCAGCAGAAGGAGACAGTAAACGGCTGGGCTGCAATTCACATGGCATCACTCAGAGGGCATCGGAGTACAGTGAGCCTTTTGCTGGAAAGAGGAGCTGACATTAATCTGTCAACCTTGGGCAAGCGAACAGCCACTGATATTGCTGAAAATAATGGACAGGAGGAAATAACCAGTTTTCTGAAGCAACGTGGTGGTCAGGCCTTTGATTGTATTGGACTGAAAAATATCAATAAGAAGGATTCAAAAGGGTGGACTCCCCTTCAATATGCAGTCCACGAAGGGAATCGCGAAAAAATCAAGACTCTTCTGAAGTGTGGTGCTACACAAGACATCTTGGAGCTCCTGCCTCCAGGACTTGATCCCAAAGTGGAAAAGAAAGATGTGGCAATTACACTCAACGTGGCTGCCGCTAACGGTAATATGCCAGATGTTAAGGCACTCCTCGAGAAAGGGGCTGATGTAAACTTCAAATCTGCTGACGGTAAGACCCCTTTGGACCTTGCTCTAGATAATGGGCACTATGATGTTGCAGATGTCCTGATAACATATGGTGGAATTCAGAGTTGATCATTTAAGTAAAAAAATATATTCTTTACATTTCAGTTTGAGACACTTTGCCTCTTTCATTGCGCGCCGAATTATGTAAATTATTATTTGGTTTAATCTTACTTCATTATTATTGCCATGTCATGTGGCAATATTCAAATACATTATTTCCAAAACTATTTTGGAGGTCGGAAAACTTTGAAGGCCTTAATTGTTGCTTACTCTTTTCTCAATGGAAGAGATAAAGTAATTGTTGAGCTGCCGAAGGCAGGGGCAAATATCAACCAGCAGAAGGAGATAGTAAATGGCTGGGCTGCAATTCATTTTGCATGACTCAGAGGGCACCGGAGTACAGTGAGCCTTTTGCTGGAAAGAGGAGCGAACATTAATCTGGTAACCATGGATAAGCAAACAACCGTTGATGTTGCCGTAACTAATGGACAGGAGGAAATTACTAGTTTGCTGAAGGAACATGACGGTCAGGCCTTTGATTGTATTGGATTGAAAAATATTAACAAGGAGGATTCCAAAGGGTGGACTCCTCTTCAATATGCAGTTCACCAGGGGAATGGTGAAAAAATTAAGACGCTTCTGAAGTGTGGTGCAAAAGAAATCCCCTCTGAGCTCCCATCTGTTGGAGCTGCTCCCGACGTGGAAAGGACAGATGGGGCAACTGCACTCATAGCAGCTGTCACTGAAGGTAAATTGTCAGTTGTTAAGTCACTCCTTGAGAAAGGGGCTGATGTAAACATCAAATCTGCTGACGGCAAGACCCCTTTGGTCATTGCTCTGGCTAATAGGCACTATGATGTTGAAGATGCCCTGATAGAATATGGTGGGATTTAGAGCTGACCATGAAAATAAGAAATATTCTTTCTATTTCAATTAGTGCTACTTTGCTTCTTTCATTGCGCTTTTAATTATGTAAATTATTCGTTGGCTTCATCTTATCATTCACAGTATTTATTTTCACGTCACATGGGCCACATTCGAAATTAAATGATTAAATTGAAAGAAAAATACAAATTAAAGTTGAATGAAGCCTTGTTGAAAGTGAGTTTAGAGTATTGGTGGAAAAAATTCCCAGAGTGGAGTTTTATTTATTATTGAGGTTGAAAAACAATTAAAGTGGCTTGTCAATAAAGCAAGGATATAAACTTGTGGGGAAATGCGAGAGGGGATTTTTTAAAGATCAAATGTGATGCAGTGACCTAAACAGAATACTACTAAAATGAAAAATAAAATCGAAACAACTTCATTCATAACGTAATGAAGTAATGTGAAAACAATTTTCAATGGCTCTCAACTTTTTCTACCTAACCCCCCCTCCCCCGCCTCTCTACGGGACTCTATAACGTTAGGCCTTGGCCAAACCAAGAGATTGTCACTCTAAGTCACGCTAAGGCCTACCTTTATCTTTTCGGAGGAAACTCAATTCTCGACTTAGGGTGCCAATCTATGACTATTATATTTCAGAATGTTTATGTGTCTGTCCTTTATGCACGGCCACGCCTCTGATCCCAGTGCGACCAAACTATGCATGACTTCCTCATTTGATCTGGGGATGGTCATAGACAAGGTATCTTTTCAAAATTCGGACCCGGCAGGGCAGGGTCGGACCTGCCCAAGACCAAGGCTCCCCTCCCTTCCCCAACCCCTCGCTCAGACGGTCGCCTGGGTCTCCTGCCCTTAAATCCGACCCTGCCTAGGGATACCTTATTTATTGCAGACAAATATGGGACGTATACAATATTCACCCGTGGAACGCCGGGTATCTCTGCTCGTTAGGCCTATAAGAGTGAATCGTCGTCTGCGAGATATTTGGTTGAAGATGTGTAACGTTAGGCCAATCGCAGGCCAATTCAGGCGTTCATAAACCATTTCAGTGTGAACGTGTAACGTTAGACCGATTAGAGGCCTGTTTCGCGTTTCATGAACAATTTTAGGGAGACGTGGAACGCTAGGTCTATCTGGAGTTCCCCGAAACGTCCCGAATAGGTCTGAGGATAGAATGCCCTCAAGAAAAAATGGAAACCATGGTACGCGCCATCCTGTTAATTCAGGGATGTCCGGATGAAATATCTGCATATCCCACCACATCAATTAATAACTGATAACCACAGCTTCATTCTCAACTCATCTCATGAACTCAGGACAAAAATGTCTCATGCATTAAAAAAAACAGTTGATCCAGACGCAAATACGAAGGTTGAAACAGTCTTAAATCTGGCATAATTTCGGCACGGTATCCAGCAACACTGGGGGACGGAACCGAAGTTCGCTAAGCCTAATTGACTGGCAGCTCATTTCAGTTTTCATGGCGAAATGACGCATCACAAGCAGCCAAAATGTTGAGGTAGAAGAGAGAAATATGAAGTTACCATTCCTATTCGCCAATTTAAAGTTTCATAAAACCCTGGTTAAATTTCGATTCATAGCAAGTTCAGCGAGCACTTGCTTTAAAGGGTCTTCGCTTCTTTTAAATGGCATTCTCAATAGACTTTGCGAGCAGATAAAATCAAGATGCAAAACATTCCACTGTTGTTGGAGCGTGAAAAGTAACAGCAAAATATTACATGCAATTAAGACCCTAAATGAATCCAAGAGTGCTTCTTCCATTATGTCTTGGGACTTCTCCACATTATATCCAAAAATACCATTGGATATTTTGTTTGACAACATTCTTGAACTATTTGAAAACTATGCCGGAACAGGATTTACCTTTAAATACACTTTCACGAGTAAATCATATTTTTCTGCCCTCCTGAAAGGCTGTTTAGAAAACAACTACATCCAATTAGGTACTAGAGTTTTTAGACAGCAAATTGGAATTCCGATGGGCAGCAATTATTCAACTAATATGGCAAATCTCTTCCTTTTTTATCATGAATAAAAACATATGAATGAAACCCCCAATCCAGAAGCATACACTTTCACTTTCCGTTATATCGGCGATATAGTGGCTATTAACAACGCTTCAATTCAGGCAGAAATCGAGCACATTTATCTAGATTGCCTGGAATTAGAGGAAGCGGTTTCACCTCCAAGCAAGAATGCTCATTATTTAGATATGAATGAAATCGATGACATCTGTAATTGCTTTGCCCCTGATATTTATGATAAAAGAAGGGATTTTGAATTTGAATTTCTTAGCCTACCAAATGCTAAAAGTAACATCCCTGAGCATATAATCAAGAATGTTGTTAATTCTCAGCTGAAAAGATTCGCTCTAATCTGTTCCAATGTGGCTGGATTTCGTTATAACTGTGATCTCTTGTACCAAACGCTACTTGGCAATCGGTATCAAGAGAATTTTCTGCAGACACTTTTAAACCTGTTTGCTCAGCAATGCAAGTATGACCTAATTAAATTTGCTCCCGAAGAGGGCGATTTTTCTGCAATATACCTGTGAACATCAGGCTCCAGAAACTCTGAACATCCCTCTCAACCTGAGCATCATCATAGTGTCTCGTACCTTGGGGCTTTCTAGTGTTCTTGGCTTGCCTCAGCCCCTTGGGACCAGCCTGATTCAGTTTAACTGCTTTACTGAGTGTGAAGCAGTTCTCCCCATGTCTAACATTAGCACTGTCTCCCTGACTTGGTCTGTTATGACTCTGTTGTGACAGATAAGATGCTCTTGAGTTTAAACGGCTATTACTAGCTCGTCCTGGGGAGCGCAATGGAACTTCTGAAGAACCACACTGCACAGCGCAAAACCTGGCTGTATCCTGCCCGAGAACACCGGTGACACACAACAATCATACGTGCACGACATTGTGAATCAGCATGGTTTGAACGTCTACATCGCCTACAAAATTGTTGTGAGTCTGCAAAATTCAGAGGCTGCGCCAAGGAAGGTTTTATTAATGGATTAGACCTATCAAACTCTCCCGGCCCTCTGTCCATCCCCTCTTTCCAGCTGAGCTAACCTAGCCTCAACCTTCTGGAAAGAAGTGGTCATCTGAGACAAACCCTTTGTCAAATTAGACAGAACATCTGGTGCAGTCCCTGCAGTCACTGCAAACTGCATGACATAGGGGTACAGACTGTGAACACAACGATGCTTCTACCTTATCAGCACATTTCAATGTTTCCACTAAGGTTGTTGGCATTTCGCGTAGGACACCTCGTATAGGTGGTAAAAGGCCTATAACAAACTTGTCCCAGAATACAAGATCATCATTGAGTGGGTCACTTCCATCCTTTACTTTAACGTCCCGTCCAGTGGCTCCATATGCTTATCTTAGGGTATGATAATATTCCCTTACTAATTCATCCCTGTTTTGGACACAACTCTTATATCGAGACAGCTTAGCCTGATCAGATAACTGCCCTGCTGTGCTTCGACTAACTTCTCTGTCAATTCATCAAGCGATTCAGAATCAGGAGAGTGAAGAACAATTCGATGAAAAACAGATCCAAGATCAAATGAAGTTGAGAAGAGATTTAATTTGTTTCTCTTCCAGTCCATTTAGACCACTAATTTTCCTAACCACCTGCAGATACTCTCTCATATCCTGACTTCTCTTAAAAACTGGAATCTCTATACGAAATTTAGATGCCATATATAAACCACTTATCCTCAGGAAGTGAGCTTCAAAACAAAGAATATCAACTGAACTTATCCTACCGACTGCGCCTGTTGTGACGTCTACCTAGCCAACCCATGCGGGTGGCCCATCGAAATCTCACTTATGCTGAGGCGTGGTTCGATAACAGATCAGTCCCTCTCTATGCCTTACAATATCTATTTAAAAATTTCAAGAGGATTTTGCAGAGACAATAAAGCTCAGGCCTATAAAAGATAATTGAAATTGTAAAAAGGCCACTCAATGGGGGGGCCAACACAATCCCGCAAAACCAGGCCAGCACAAACAAGGCTAATAGAATACAAAAACAGTAAAAAAAAGAAAATAAAATACAGACGAGGGAGGGGCGAAGCAGCAGCGTGCAGCGGGATGAAAGATCACAGTCTGATCACAGTGAGGGGAGCGTTGAACGGCGTTCCAACAAGAACAGTCCAATCCGATCCAGCCCGATCACAGTGAAGGGAACGTTGAACGGGTCTCCGACACGAAGAGTCCCATCTGATCCGGAAGCCAGCAACTTGCGCCCAACACTCGCCCGACCCGAGCTGCTCTATCGTGCTCTCGCAGCAAACTTCCTGTCCCGTTTCTTCGCTCCCAACCATGCCGGCACTGCCCGCAGTGTTGTCCTCGCTCCCAGGGACAAACAACCGCTCAAATACTACACAAGCCCAATCCAAGACAAGTTTCCAAGAATGAATCATGTTTTTGTCAAATATGACACCTATGGGATTTTCTTCCCCTTACATATCAAACAGATTCCGATTTTTAAACGAAGAAACGAACGAGCGATCAATGTTTTGGGATTTGAGAAAGAAGGGAGGGGAAATAATGGATTTGGAGAAGTTTTTCTTCTCTATTGATCATCCAGACCCGAATGTGAGAAGAGGATCAATTTGCTCTTGATAGAATGTGATGAAAGACGTCACTTTTGTGTCATAAAGTCACTAAGAGGCTTTCTGAATCATTTCAGAGGAGCATATTGCAATTTTTTATTGTGATAGGTTCCTGAGCGGATTTGAAAGTCAAAATTCCTTTCGGGATCATGACCAATTATGTCGCAATTTTGCTCCTGTCTGAGTCAATATTTCAGCGGAGAATGACAAGAATTTCCGCTTTAAGAACTATCGCAAGTGCATCAGATTTCCCTTTGTAATCTATGGGCATGATTGGTGCCCTTCACAAAGGCAGGGATTTCTGGGCAAAAGGCCGAAAATCCTCTTGCGAAATCGCACAGAAATAGAGGGCGGGGCAATTAGAAGCACCGACAATTGAGCTTCCAGGACAGTTGGGCTTGTGGATTTTTTGGAGACAGAGAAGGTGAGACTGTGAACAGGAAGTTGGGATTAGAGAACGGGGCGAAGATGGAAAAAAACATCATGGTTCACAATGTAACATGTAGACAGCCGAGAGAAGAGATGACAGGATCTGGGCGGCAATCAGGAGTTTAGAAACTCGAATCGTTTAGCTGGCGTACGGCTTCAGCGATGAAAAGACTCGTTTCCGATACTACTGTAGCGCCATCTTTTTCCGATGGAACGATGACGACATCACCTATCTTGGAAAGAGAGTGGAGGGATTTTCGTTCAGGAAAGCTAAGGTTGTGTTTCTTGACCTCATCTTCACGAAATTCACGGTAGAGAGCTGAGTACGGTAGAATATGATGAAGGTCTCAATAGATGGGAATTGATGGGAGGAGGGTTCCTATGGTTCCTAGTGTTCCCAAGCTGTTGATGGATTCAGTTGGAGAGAGTTCATCGGGTGGAGGAGCAGTGTAGTTGGGATTGAGTCCTTTCGAGAGAACGTTACGTTCTGCTGGAGTAAGCACCAATGATTCAGCAATAGGGAAGACAATCTTGGTTGGGTGAGTGCTAACGGATATGGTAGATGAAGATGTGAGCAGTGATGAGAGCTCCTTGACTCGGTCAGATCGAGAAACTCGAGGAGTTGGGCGTTGGCGAGATGGATGCTGCTGCTGATGGTGAGATAAGCAAAGCACAGGTAGTCATTCCTCAGTAATGAACAAGTCAAATGCAATTGATGTGGTGTCGCAAATAATTTTTTGCGAAATATCAATAAGGCATGCTTCATGAGACCTAATAAAGCTTTCCCTTTGCAATGTTCTAACCAACATCCAAGCAGGTGTGAAACAACTTAAAGCCCATAGGGATCAATAGACGCGGTATTGCCTATTACCTTTTACCAATCTTATTACCTTTTGCCCTTCCGTAGTAAGATGCAACCTCCTCATGATCCTTTCTAAGAGAATCAAAAGGAACGAAATTAGGCATGTTTCTTCCTCTCTCAACACAGAATCAATCCAGCAAATTTAAAGCTCCATCTTCCAGGAGTTGTAAAGAACACTGAATCTCGCTCTATTGAAGATGTGAAAGTGATTTTAAATTTTTTTCTCTTCTCTCCCCCCCCCCCCCCCCCCCCCCCCCCCTGCATTTGACTTGTTCATTACTGAGGAATGACTACCTGTGCTTTGCTTATCTCACCATCAGCAGCAGCATCCATCTCGCCAACGCCCAACTCCTCGAGTTTCTCGATCTGACCGAGTCAAGGAGCTCTGGGGATTTTCGCAGGAAAAAGATCAACCATTTGAAAGATAATGACTTGTAGAGGACGAAAAATGCTCCTTTTGTCGTTTGGGATGCAACATTTCTCCATGAAAAAGTGAAATTAGCTGGCGTTCATTTAGGCTTAGAACGCTGACTCCGATACTTTCTCCTAGTGCTGCCAGATATCGTACCGAAATTATGCCAGATTCAAGACTCCCCCTGTAGAAGCCTTCGTATTGGCGTCTATATTTCCTGTTTTCTTTCATTTAAAATACATTTTTGTGCATAGTTCATGAGTTGAGCAGAGAATCGATGTGGTGGGATATGAAGACATCACATCCGGACATCCCTGAACTAACAGGATGGCGCGCACCATGGATTTCTTGATTCCTGCAGGCACTCCCTCTTCAGACCTATTCGAGAAAGTTGGATGAACTCCAGATAAGCCTAAGGTTCCAGGTCCGCACTGAAATGGTTAATGAAACGCAAAACACCCCTCAAATCAGCCTATCGTTATGCGTCCTTTATGGAATTTGTCGTGAGAGTATGAGTAGACCTACGATTGGCCTAATGATACAGGTCCTCAACGAGATGTCTGAAAGACAATAGATTCTCCCTTTTAGGTTTTATAGGCGCTGTAAGTCGAGAATTGTGTTTCTTTGAAAAAAAAATTAAATAGGGAGGTCTTAGCGTGACCTGAAAGCAGTCTGCTGGTTAGGCTTAGGGCCAAGGTTAGTCCTTAGAGTCCTGAAGCGGGGAGGAGGAGGAGGAGGAGGGGGGGGGGGTGAAGATCGGAATAGCCAATGAAAAAATTGAAAAATCTTTTCTCATCACTGCAATACTCTATGGTTCAGGCAGTCCAGAAGAAATCTGGCATTTCCATCCCTTATATAGACACCGACGTGTTTGGAATGAGGCGTTGAATCATTGTTGACTGTGTGTGGATTGAATGTATCACTGTTGTTACATCCATTGTTACATCAACATTGATTCAACGACTGTCACCGTTTATACACCCACATTGGGCCAACATTCATTCAATGCTGGACTATTCACGGTCGAAGTATCTACAGAAATTTTTTTTTTTTCTAATGCTTACTCCATCAGAGCTTGCAATTACTTCAGCTGATCTACCAGAAAGTATTTATTGCAAGATTAACGTTCGATTTAGAGCAAATAAGACAGTGGCTGAAAGGCACTCGAATTTCGTCGCATCAAACGAGCAGAATGGCATTTTCGGCTCACATAACTAGGAACAATCAAAACTTTACTATGGCAGACCTATTTCCAGAAATAGGTACTCACGTGATTCAGGTAGACCATCAAGGGCTTGCCCTTGATGGTCCAACCGTCGGGTGTAGGAGAAATGACGTGACGACACCAGCTAGATATAATTAAAGTTGAACTGTAATGGCTGCTGAAATCATTTATTTTCCTTACTAATAATACAGAAGTGCTATTCTGGGACAGTCTTGATGGTGGATGGTCATCATGAACAGAATTTCCCATTTGAATTTTTTTTTGCATGCTGTGTAACATGACTACCTGAGTATGTTGAATGCCTTTGACACGGGTTAACCAAAGAAAGGACAGACTCACTTGAGAGAACTTCACCTGAGTCAACATTGCTTATGTTAATTAAAAAGACGATTTAGTGTGGCATCAATCCTTTAACATTGATTCAGTGTTGATTCGATGTTGAAAAGAGCAATATTGCCAGAACGTTGTCCGGTCAGCGTTACATCAACAGACGTCAGGCGAGACATCTAGCGAGACATGCAAACAAACAAGATTCCCTGCCTGGGAAATGGGATGGCGACTACTTGCCCAACGTGGTTAGTTACCCTATATATGCAATCAATACGCGTCTCCAGTACTTTTGGAGCAATACATGATATGTTATCCACGAACGACGCCAAGGAAGGTATTTGACTTGTCGTACATATTCGACCAAAGTGGCAACCCTACCAAACCGGACCCAGGATAATTCTGAGGAGGGTGATGGGCACAGAAAAAGTTTGCGAGGTCATATTACTCCATGAGACCACGGCGCTCTGTTATCGAAGATGAATCCAAATCATGATCACTGCCGAAGGATACGTGGAGTGAGGGTAGCCTCTAATTACATTACAGTAATCACGCGGGTGTACTCCTGCTTCCGGGGAAGTAGGATGCCTCTTTCTCATCTCGGTATTAACATTGCATTGTCCTTGGATGGGGGATACTCTTAAAAAAAGAGGATTCGGAGCACGGAGATCGTCTCCAGATGATATTCAATGATACTTGAATCATGAAAAGGCGCATGCGTACGAATTAAAGAGATTCTTGTGACCTGTCGTAGCAACGTTGGACCATCGTGATTCAACATTTCTTCAACGTTGAGAAAAATAAATTTTCAATATTGAGTCAACTTTGATGAGCACATGTTGAAGCAACTTTGCAATGTTCCTTATTAACATTGAATTAATGTTGATATACTGTTGATGTTAACGTTGATTCACCATGAGTACGCTACCTGGGTTGAAGTACCTTCAAGAGGGGTCAAATGTCATTAATCCAGTTTATTTTGTTGAACAGTCACGTTTCAATGGAGGCTACGTCGATAAGATAAGGCCGTGCAATGCCAGCGTTTTAGAGTCTCTCATTCCGAACAGTGGAGGAACCTCGAATTCTCGAGGGAAAATGGCGGTTTCTCCGCCAAAATCAATTTTGGTGATTCCTAAGGCGAACAAGTTTACCGTGGTGGCCGGCTTGGGTGCTTATATCCTGTGCACGTGGTCCCTGGAGCTCCTAATTTCGCTCAATCCCTGCTTCTTCACGGACAGGCTGTTGCATCGCTGCAATGGGACTTGTCTCGCTCGGGACCGGCTGTGACCCTGGATGAAGGAGAAGGTCCTTGGATACGTCGCCTGTTCCGCGTTCATCTTCCTCTGCCTGGCTGCGTTCTTTGCCGTGACTGTGACCTGGGACGTGGGGAAAGGCGCTTTCTATGCCGGAAAGAGCTTCACGCTACTCTGTCGGGTGAAATTCCTCTTGTTCTGCATCGTCATCGCCGAGCTCCGCTCTCTCATCTCTTGGATGCACTCAATGTGGACCCGAGATGAGACCGACGCCAACAGCGTAAAGCCCATATCTTATGAACCCACGTCTGAAAATGCTGTAGAGCTTATCAGTCTTGGCAGCACGCAAGTGACGGGAGAAATTGACAAAATCCCTGAACGACCTTCGGAACAGATCAGCTTGTTGACCCGGATTCAATACCTCGAAAGGAAGATTTCCATCAGAAATTTCGGTGCCGCTATTCTCTCCTACCAAGTTGCAACCGCGGTTGACTTCATTCTCTCGATGCTCTCTGTTGAATTCCTCCTGCGGTTCCTCGCCTTCCTCCTCGTCCAGGCTATTGTGGCCGTGGCGATCGAGACCGGACTGACCTTCAAGCGTTTCTCAAATTCCCCCCCGGGATCCCACAACGAATGGATCTACTTTCTCTGGCTAATGTCCTGCCTGTTTCTCTTCCCCGTGTTTGCCTGTATCGGTTTCCTCTTGGTCGTCCCGGTTGTGAAGTGCTACTCGATACTTCGCGGTGACTCGTCGTTGGGGCAAGAACTCAAAATAATAATTGCAAACCTGCGGTATGGTGAAATCGGGGAGAACGTAGAAGTTTCCTTCGACTGGATGAAACTTGTTGTGAGAATCAAAATCAAATCTAGTTCTATAAGAAAGGCCGAATCCCAAAGGAGCCATGCAGTTTAGATCTAGGGTAAAGCATGCAACGGCAATCTTCGTTCCGAAAATTGATGTTTGGTTTTCAAAAGCAGATCTTGGGAGAGCTAGGAATTAATAAATTTATATGAATTGTGATTTTCAGGTGAGTAATGATAATTAATCTGTGATTGTCATGTGATGGATATTGACTAATCTGTGATTGTCATGTGATGGATATTAACTAATCTGTGATTGTTATATGATTGATATTAACTAATCTGTGATTGTCATGGGATGAATAGTAATCAATCTGTGAATGCAGGGGATGTACGAGAGTTGATTGGAAAGGATAGTATATTGACCTGAGTTTTGAACTGCGTTTATTCAAGTGAACTGAAACTTACTACGTTGGTAGTGCGTATCCACCACTATTTCTGGACATAGTCGCAGTGAGGAATCATACATCTGTCCCATCGGGGCAACAGTTTTTCCATGCCAGCAGCGTATAAGGCCTGTGTACGTAATCACATCCTACAACGTCCTCATCAAACGCAAAGCGGTGTCGATCGAAGCGATTTTTCCATGGGCCAAACAAGTGAAAATCACATGGCGCCAGGTCGGGACTGTACGGCGAGTGTTCGAAGACCTCCCAGTGAAACCTCTGCAACAGCTCCTGTGAGTGACGAGCAGTGTGGGACCGTGCGTTGTCGTGCAAAAAGATCACTTCCTCGGTGAGAAGTCCTGGTCGTTTTTTTTATGGTCGCACGCAGTCGCGTCAGCGTGGCACGGTTTGTGTCGGAGTTGATTGTCCCATTATGCAAAAACTCCACCAACAGAACACCATCACGATACCAGAAGACGGTGAAGCCACAAATATGTATTTCCATTTCAGCGTTGCGCTACAGGCCCACAGGAAACGATTAAGTAACGCAATTCTTCGCGGGTCAACGTGTCTAAACGTTTCGACACCCCACTCCTCGTGAACTGCCCACAGATGACCGTAAAACTCTCACAGTGTTGCCAACTGTGAAAGTTCGATGTCTCTACTGTGCTACAAGTGGTCTCCCTGGCGACGTTTTGGTTTCACAGGCCAACTTACTTTACTTTCCGATGAGCCCTCAAATATTGATCGATCTGTGACCTACATATATTGAATGGATATGAATCGATCTGTGATCTATATTGAATGGATATTAATTGATCTGCGATTGTGAATTGTAATCCCCGCAGTCATTCTTCCCTTTAAAAAGGAAAAGTTGTATTTTATCATTTTATTATTTTATGGGAGAAATCAACAATAAATATAAATATATATAATGAAAAAAATGCTGCATTGAAATGGTGTTGGAGAGTAGGTGTGGTTTAAAATCCCTGCAAGACCACCTCTCTGAAAACGTCAAGCAAATTTTTTCGTGCAACCTCGCAAAAAGGGGAAAATTCTCGAGTTCTGCAAAAAGAAATAAGGTGATGGATCTGGTACATGAGATGGCTTCCGCTTATCATAGGTGGGCAGGAGTTGCACTTTCCCTTTTATTTTTTCCCTCCAAGTGACATTCTTTTCAATGGTTGAAACCAACACATATTAAACCATGCAAGTGACAGTGCAGACCAAACATTCAAAGCAAGCATAGTGATACATTTGTCTGTGAAGACCTAGCCTCTGCTGCCTGCGTCTAAAAGTAAAACCGAAATGGGAATGGATTCCGCGCTCCCGCCGCAATTCATAGTAAGTCCCAGAGGAGGGAATAAGGAAATCAAACCCCATATGGTCTCACAGATAAGTTATCCATAAAAATCACCCGCTGCATGAGGATGACACGGTAACAAGATTATCTTGCCCAGGGTTTAAGCACTTTCGGATTTGTGCTATCTTATGATAACAATTCAATGATTCATAAGAGTAGGGTGCAGTGGCGTAGCGAGAGGTTGGGAGGGCTTGAAATCCCCCAAACTCTAGTCTATATACGTTTTCCCTCCCCCCCCCCTCGCTGAGGAAAGGTTGGGGAAATTCTCGCCCTTCTACCCCATTCTTCACTTTGACTCTGATTGAATGCATTCCAAAGAACAAAACAGCAAGAACAAAACAGAAAATTTCCCGTCCTCATAGACACGTCGACTCAGAAAATTTTTTGACTGCTGCGTCGAAGCAGGATTTATGGGAATGTTAGGCTTCAAGGTGTTCAATATGATTTCAATTTTTACTCAAAGGACTCTTCGGAACAATGACATTCTTGCCAATTACTTCTTCCAGTCAAGTCATTCCAATAACTATGATTGAAATCATTGGCTTACAGTGGTTGCATCAGTTCCACTAGTGGCGTATTTTGGCTGAGGGGTCGGGGGGGGGGGGGGGGGGGGGGGGGGGCAGGGCAATANGGAATTCAGTGGCATATTTTACGGGGGGCAGAGGTGGCTGCCACCCCCCTTGACGCCCCTGGGACAGGGCTTAGCGTAATACGAAGGTAATACGAAGGAGGTGGAGCTTGGAGGTAATACGAGGGACGTACCAAAAGTATCGAGACTGGCTATAATTTTCTTAATGTGTTTGCCACGAAAATCTAATCCAGTTTCCTTCAATGTTTAGCAAATACGCAATGCACACTCAGAAGTACACGTTGTTTTGTCTTATGATTAACAAAATACAGGCAGTGAAAGGATCACATGCAAAAGAAATTACAGACGCGACAAGACATTCTGTCTTCTTGTGGATCATCATGAACCTTCTCCACGTTGTCCCCTTTGACTGAACTGATGATGCCAGAACTGCGGATTGATGACCTGAACCACTGTGTTTCAGGGCATCAATCCGCTAGTGTGATTCGCGGCGGCAGAAATGCGTCCACCTCAGTTCCTCTCGCTGCTTGTATTTTGTTAATCATAAGAGAAAGCAACTTGTACTTCTGAGTGTGCATTGCGTATTTACTACACATTAAATGAAACTGGATTAGATTTTCGTGGCAAACAAATTAAGAAAATTATAGCCAGAGTCTCGATACTTTTGGTACGTCCTTCGTATTACCTCCAAGCTCCACCTCCTTCGTATTACCTTCGTATTACGCTAAGCCCTGTCCCAGGGGCGTCAAGGGGGGTGGCAGCCACCTCTGCCCCCCGTAAAATATGCCACTGAATTCCATCACTTTTTCCTTAGGAAATTTTAAAATCCCATACACATATTTTTCTGTGACATCAATGCCACGTCCCATGAAATGCCAATCCCATAAGATTCCCCCATATCTGCAGGAAGAGTCAGATATCTGAAGACGTCAACCCATCAGTTGCTCACGGCGCGATCGGTCGCCGCTGGCCCCGCTCGACATCGCAAATTCGCTCAAACTTCCTGGGTCGTGCATGGCTCGCATCTTCCTTTGAGCTACATGCAAATAAAATGTACTTGGGGGGGGGGGGTTGAGTGAAGTAGTCTCAGCCGTCCAAGACGTTAGAGCGTCTAGCATCGACGCTGTGATCGATCGGAATGTCGGAGACTTCAAAGGTGGACGAAAATTTTGCTTCTGGCTGGGTGGCATGACAACTTTAACGATGAGCAGACAACCACAGAACAACCACCGAAAGAAAGGAAATTTTCTCAGCTGAGATACGATCTATAAACAGAAGATTAGCATCAGAAGCTTTGGCATCCCAATCGCATCGAATCGGTATGTTTTCCGCCTGTTTTTTTTTAAATGGAACTTGGCACACGCTGGATTCTTCCTGATGATCCCAGTGGTGAAACGGCTTTCCATGTTTCGAAACGATTCGAAATCGGATCAAGAGTCCGAAAAAACCACTGAGTCATTCCATATCAAGTGGTCCAATTTTCGCAAGATTAGTTGCTTCATGGATTGGGATTTAGACGTAAAAAAAAAATGTTTACTGGGGGTTATGGGAAACGGATGAATCTGAAATCTCAGCAGTCTGTGCCATACGGTCTTTGAGATATGCCCCATGAAAGTTTGAGGGGGATTGGTAAAATGACTCCTGAAACAAATGCAATATCTACGTGAGCTAGGAAGCTGATTAATGGCTCAATTCAAAGCGAGTAGCTAGGCATCATAATGTTTCTATGGCTTTCTCTGGGCTTTAATTGGGAGAAAATTACAATTTTATGAAATTCATGAAATCATTGAATGTTCTACCCTACAAATTTCACATTGAAAATGCTTGTAACTGCAGCAGCTTTGGAGTGTTTTACATGCTCTATGAGATTAGTCCAAAGATGCATGTATTTTCTGAGTTCATCAGGTGGGGGAGCAGAGTAGTTAGAATTGAGTCCTTTTGAGAGAACATCTCGTTCTGCCAGAGTAAGGACCAAGGAGTCAGCAATAGAGAAGACAATGAGTGCTAACTAAAGCGGTAGATGAAGCTGGAAGCAGTGCTGAGAGCTTCCTGGACTCGGTCAGATCGAGAAAATCGAAGAGTTGGGCGCTGGAGAGATGGATGCTGCTGCTGATGGTGAGAATAAGCAAAGAATGGGCAGTTGTTCCTCAGTAATGAACTAGCCAAATGCAATTGATGTGATGTCGTAAATAATTTCTTGCGAAATATCAATAAGGCATGTTTCATGAGACCAAATAAAGCTTTCCCTTTGCAATGTTCTAACCAACATCCAAGCCGGTGTGGAGCAACTTAAAGCCCATAGCGATCAATAGACGCGGTAGCGCCTATTACCTTTTGCCCCTCCCGTAGCAAAATGCAACCTTCTCATTATTCTTTCTGAGAGAATCAACAGTAACGAAATTAGGCATGTTACTTCCTCTCTAAACAAAGAATTACTCCAGCAAATTTAAAGCGCCCCAAGAGTTGTGGAGAACAATGCATCTCGCTTTATTGATGATGTGAATTTGTTTGTTTATTTTTTCCTCCTCTCTCCCCCTCCCCCTCTCCCCCCCTGGGTAGCCATTCCTGGGGATTTTCGGAGGAAAGAGATCAACTATTTGAAAGATATTGACTTGTAGGGGAAAAAAATGCTCTTTTTTGTTGTTTGGGATGCAACATTTCGCCATGAAAAAGTGAACTTAACTGGCGTTCATTTAGGCTTAGAACGCTGGCTCCGGTACCGTCTGCCAGTGTTGCTGGATATCGTACCGAAATTATGCCAGATTCAAGATTACTCCTGTACTTCAGCCTTCGTATCGGCGTCTGTATTTTCTGTTTTCGTTGATGTAAGAGACATTTTGTGCATAGTTCATGAGTTGAGCTGAGAATGAAGAAGTGATTGATCGATGTGGTGGGATATGGAGATATCTCATCCGAACATCCCTGAACTAACGGAATGGCGTGCACCATGGATTTCATGCTTCCTGCAGGCATTTATTCCTCAGACCTATTCGAGATGGTCGGAGGAACTCCAGATAGGCCTAATGTTTCATGCCCCACTGAAATGATTCATGAAAACGCGGAACAGGCCTCAAATCGGTCTAACGTTATACGTCCTCTCTGGAATGGTTCGTGAAATATGATTAGGCTTGTGACTGACCTAACGTTACATGTGAACGAGCATTTTCGAAGAGGAAGGATTCACGCTCATAGACCTAATTGGTCCCGTAAGTCAATAATTGAGTGAAAAGAAAAAAGGTAGGCTTGGCGTGACCTGAAGGCAGTCTGTTTGTTAGGCCTAAGGTTTGTCCATAGAATATCGTAGAGAAGAGTGGGGAGGGGGGTTGAAGAACGGGATAGCCATGGAAAATTCTTCTTCACATTACTTCATTATTCTGTGATTCGGGCAATTGTAGCGGAAGTAAATGTGACTTTCACACCTTATCTTAGAAAAAGTGTGACTTGCAAGTTCCAGAGCAATTGGTCTGAGGGAGGATGGAAAGGGATGCAACGAAGACAGTTCATCTCTCCAACAAGCAAGCAACTGATTCATTAATAGGAGCAGAAAGTGTGCGTGACCGTATGAGGTATGATAGACATGGGAGTGGTCCTGGACCCATACTATGCAGATTCTGCACTTTATTATGAAAAAGGTATTAATATTTAAAAAATATGAAGATTAAAAGTACCCATGAACCTCGGTCTAGTAGGCCTTCAACGGAAAGGTATTGCACCGCCTGAATGAATACGGAACATACAGAGAGAAAAAGAGGGGGGTGATGGAAATCAGGAGCCAAACAAAAAATAGATGGAAGGATTGATGACATTGGGAGAGCAGGTCCCAATACGGAATTTGAGATGATTTACTGAGGAACGACGGGATTCCAAAGAGGGTTGAGAATGATAGGGACCCTGCATTCTGATATTATCAACAGTGATTTAGAAGACAGAAATGAGATGGAACTGGCTGTAAAGATTTAATACGAATGTCATGAAGGTGCTTCACTAATCGGTTCCACAAATCTTTAGTGGGGTGGGGTGGAAAGGAAATAAATTGCCCTCATTTCCTTCTCCCCACACCCCCTCCCTTTTTTCTTGGTTCCTTATTCGTTTAAGTACTACAATACCATTCCCTTGAAGACTTACTGGGCCGAGGGTCTTGGAAACTTTCCCCCTCCTCTTTCAATGGAATTTTTTAAATTATAAAAAGCTGAATATACATAATGGGTCTATGGCCACTCCCATATCTAGTACTAGGGTATATGGAGACATAGAAACTCAGAAAATTGTTAACTTCAAAGTTATACTATTTAATTGTATTTTTTAAATGTTTATTTTGCCACCTGCTACCGTTGCACTGAATACGATCCATACCACTATTCACAGCATTATGAAAAAAGTTTTCATTGCACCACTTTTATCATTTTCATTATTCCTGCTCTTAAGATCTCTTTTTATCTCATTGAAATTAGTATATTTTTCTTTTAAAGTTGTATTGATTACTTTACAGCCAGTTACGGACTGGGTATAGTACTGCTAAGGACAATAAACCGAACCTGTTACTGAATGTCTTGTTCCCCCCTTGTATATCCATCCGTGTTCCCATCATGGTACAGGTTAAAGCCTGGCAAAATCAATTTGAGACCACTCTTGGTCACAGTGGGCCGTGTATTATTATTCTCATTAGTTAATGGTTTGTGTCACAGCAGAAGGAGGAGGATACTGAATCACGGACTTCATTCTCCGATTCTGATACCGAGTGGGTGAGGAGAATCGTGTTTTTGTTGCTGAAGGGAAAATGGGAGGGAGGGACGGCTTCGCTGTGGAGTCAGCTGCAAGGCACGATATCCTCTAGAACATTACTGTTGCACACATAAAGGAAGTGACGGACATCCCCACATTCCCATTACAAAATGTTAATTTCGAGTTGATCGACTCAACAAGACAGGAGCTGAAGGATACGGTTTTAGAAAAGTTCATGAAACCCAAAGACCATGTTCCAGGTGGCAGGACCGCTGCCTTGTTGCTGAGCGACTTGCTGAGGCTCTCCTACATCTGGAAGCGAGGTGGCATATACATGGATTTGGATCACATAACCCTCAGGTCGTTCCACTCGCTTTCTGAATCTTTTATATCGTTGCAGGATTTATTCCTACCCAACAACAATGCTGCTTTCAGATTTCGTGCCAACCAATCTTTCCTTACAGAAACCACAGTTATAAGAAATGGTTCAGCTTTTATCTCCTGAAGGGTGTTTCAACTCCAACTCATATTAATCTTTTGTGGGTTACATATTTAGCCTTTTTGAACGGTTAAATGAAATATCCTTTTAAAAGGTTAAATAATTGACCTTCGTGGAATAGCATATTTAACCAATGTAGTATACATGTAATCACGAAGATAAGAGGCTTTCCTCTAACCCCAATGAGTGCCCCAGACGTCACTCGCCAATTACAACATCCAGTCATAAGGGGGAGGGAGTTCAGGCATCACTAGGGAAGACTCGGTTAATTGAGTTCAAATGTTCGATGGAGAGGAAGAAAATATGTACGGGCTACTGTTTGTGAAGACAAACTACTTTTGATCAAAGATCCAGGAATCTGTCTCGAATATGAGAATAATAAATGAAGAAATGCCTGCGATTATTATTAATAGTTCCTAAAATTAGGCAAGACAAAACGCAGGAAGAGGTGACAACATAACTTTGAGAGAGATTCCCAGGAAAGAGGAAAGGACTATTCCATGTACTGTGGGAAAAAGTAGCATCATAACTCCATCTAGTTGTCTAAAAGGTAACTTTACATTTTTCATTCATTCGAGGGTTTCACGAAAGTAAGAAACTGGCTCATCTTTGGGGTGGGCCATTAGTCCCATGTGTTTTAGAGCATGTGCACATACCAGATCAATGACAGTCCAGCAACCTGATACATATGGATTACCTTGTACATGCATTACTTTTCCTCGTTTTTAAAAAAGACGATCACTTAAAATATTATCTTTGTCCTTTTGAGCTGGAGAAACTTTATTTTTCCTCGAAAGACCATTTCCCCTTTTAGTATGTCACAAACTTTACCTCAAGAAGGATAAATATTTATACATGTTCTCATGGATATTCATTTATCCACTCACAAGATTCATAAAACTCTCCTAGTTAAATGTTTAACCATTTCGCTCGAAAAGGATATAAAGAATTCATTGTATTTAAAATGGGCATCCAATAAACACTTTTAGAAGGTTATTCGCAGTTAACAAACCGTTTTTTTACGGTTTATCCTTCACCTAGGTTAAACTCTGAACCCTTCCTGCTAACAGTGCATGCATCTAGTGAAACAGTGTGATCGGCCTTGTAGGTGGGGTTCCACTGGGACCGAGCTATTCATTAGAACGTTCAGCCGATGGTGTCGCAAGGAGTCTTATTGGAGTTCTTGGATCTGGGGAATGGAGTGCCATGGTGTCGTCGTATAGCCAATGAGATTTTTAGTTTCCTATCAGTTTGCGTCACATAGAGGATGTCTGGAAAGTGAATTACACCCAAGAGGTCGCAGATCGCCTCGCAGACACCTATGCCTTGCATTACTGGAACGGTGCGTATCATGGATTTCGTTTCAATGCCTCAGATCGAAATATTATTATAAGTCTTGCAAAGGAGCATTGTCCGTGGGCTGTGAAAACTTATGAGACTAATTTCTGAGGGGACGAGATGGTGCATATTGGAAGAGGATTCATTATTGAATGTCGATAAAGTAGGGAGGAGTCAAGTTCGGTGGCAGTATTATCAATTATTTATGAAGGAGCAAATTCAGTACATCATTGATCAAGTGGTATTCAATTTTGAGTAATGGTCGGTTGACAGAGTAAAACAGTCACTTTCTCAGGAATCCATTTAAGAGGCGAATTTGGCCATAGGGTCGCAAAAGAGAACTAACAGTACATCATATCATCTATGAAATTCATCTCCCAATAAACTTGTTCTCCATTTTGTAGCCTGAATATTCTGTACAAGCAAATTCGGTTTCCATCCATGCAGACTTACTTACATACCTACTAGGAAATTGTCATGTCTTTGGAACTTCCATCTTTAAAAAAATATGTAGAAATCCGTGGACAATATAAAATATTCAAAAGCAAATGAAAAAGGATCACCAGGTGACTATTCAACATCTGTTGTGTGATGTGCCTTCAGAATCTATCATGCATGCCCTTTCTTGCTAACAATCATTTGCAAATACGAGTTTGATTGCCCGCCCGCTATGGTCGCACCTTTGGCACTCCACGATAAAAGAATATTATAATTTTTTTTAAGCATCTGTTTTTGACCAAAGTGGTGACATATATTTGGTTTTATATATTTTTCATTGTGCTGTCAGACAACTTCCGGCTGTGTAAACGAAATGGCAATAAACAAATTTCATATTCTTTTTTTCTTAAAATTATCGGCCCTATAGGTGCTTCGGTGTCATGTTTTAGCTTTGTAGTGTTATCTAATCAGTGCAAGATGAAAACTCGTTTGAAACGTTTTGACAGGAGAATTTGTACCATGATGGAAATGTCATCAAAAGAAGGATTATCTTGGAATAATCTTCCCAAGAATTCTTATTTGAAGAATTTAATGGTTATATTTCTTTTCTTTTATCCAGTCATTGGAACTAAAGGCTTCTATGATATCTCTGTTCAGAAGTTTCCCCTAAGGGAACGTCTCTTGAAAGCATGAACTTCCTCCAATCTGCATCTCATCTGTTACGTTTGTACCACGTTCCATCCTTCTACCTCTTTCCGTTTCTGGGGAGTGAAACATTTTGGAAATACGCCAGCTTCAAAAATTGCTTACCGATAGAAAGTATCTGAAACGTTGAAAACTTCCAGAGAACCTCACCTTAAGAACTGAAAGATTGTCAAATTTCTGCTTTCTCTCTTGACACATTTTGCTCCCCCAAAATATATATTTGCAAGAAACTTCTCACCAAATAAATTTGCCTAGAGGTGATAAACCTTCAATGTAAAATAATAAAGTCAACACCTAGGGAATTTCTCTGATATAAAATTTGAGTTTCACGTTTTTGCCCGTTTTGATGGAATGAAAAGGTTTTACAAATGTAAGCCAATCTCGAAGAATATGCCCTGATGCAGTGCATGCTAATTAAAAAACTAATGAAATTAATATCTCGGCATATAATTGAGGGTTAAATTTGAACAACTTGATTTAACTGTTTTGCTGGGAAGTTTTTAAATAAAAATAATTTTCCCTCTCCCCCAAGAAAGCAACGTGAGGGAATGTACCTCGAAAGTAAGTTTTATCCTGAAATGAGTACTCTACGAATAATCTGCGTTCCAAAGAAGTTCGCCAAAGCAAAGAGATTTTGGCCCATGAACTGAATTTCATAAATGTTTCGCTTGAAATAGTGTCCTTTGTATTGTAGGAAAGGTTTGAAAAAAGTTAGTTAGGCCGATTAACTATGAAATTATGCTGCATTGTTGGACGGGATTCATGTTGGACCGAAGTTTCTTAACCCTTTGTTCTCGGCACTGCCTCATCTCACGACATGTAAACTTTGTTCGCTTGATCTGCACATGTTTAGGAATAATCTTGGCACGTTTCATCAAAAAAACCTTCAAAGTGCCCGTTTCGGGCAAATAGTATGACCCCATGGCCACTCTTGAAATTGCATCTTGTGGCAAGGTTCCTTCGATAATCTCCATTCCACAACCTTGACACACTGATCAATTTCGTGGTACACAAGTACGGGCTTGTGCATTAAAATTAATTGAGATCTTTCAACTCCTTCTTCATTGTGCCTGTCTTTTGGCTTAGAGTATATTTGTGCTCGTATATTTTCCCGAAAGCAAAATCAGATACGAGCATAAAAGTACGACTTGGAAGGATTCCTTGCTAGATGAGAGTTGATTCAATCATGATGTCCAGGACCAATGGACCTGAAAGGTTTCACAATCTGCCCAGACATGCAAGATGTTCAAATGTGGCGGACATTTTGCTTCCCTACATGCATGATGGTCGCGTATGTGAACAAACAAGTTTAGGAGTTTAGATAGCCAATACCATGCGATGAAGAGGTTGTTGTTGCTCCATGGGTAAGTTTGTTATCTTAGAAATGCATTCCAGTGCGTTTGCAACGATTCCAAAAATCATTATATGCATATTTAATGGTGGCATATCGAAAGCATCAAGAAGACAATGGTGTATGGATGTGTACATCGTTTCCGATTTTGTTCTGATAGATGATTTGGAAATGATGTATTACTAGTCGACGTTTAGGGGAATGGGGACTTTCAAGATAGTTTTAAATATCCGCATGCATGAATAGTATGCAGCAAAAGGTCAATAATAAACACCTCCAAAAACATAAAATGAAGTGATATGTCTGATACCCAAAAAATCATGACATGCTGGACGCAACATGCATAACTGATAGAAGTGGCAGGGGAGTTATAAGAACTTTGCATTAAATGGGAAGAGGGAGGCGAAGGGGGGGGGGGGGATACCAGGAAACACCAGAAGGAAAAAACCTGGAGAGTTCCAATTCTGAGACCTTTACCCTTAAATGGCTCCCTAACATTCAAATTTTTTTTCAATGACCTTTATTTACAATATATATCCTACTAGCACGACTTCAGCAGGGGTGCTGGAAAAAACTGGCAATCATTTCTACACCTTGTAACTGTCAATTGTCAACTGTCACTTGTAATATCGATCGCGTATCCAATGCAGTTTTTTTGCAGCATTTATGAAACTATGTTTCTCCCTTAGAAAACGGTAGAGCGTTTTTTTAAAAACCACCCTACATTTGCTACCGCCTGGGGTTAGGATTAGCCACGGGGGGGGGGGGGGGGGGGGGCATCCCTTGGGCAGGGGTGAGCATAATGGAGGTGGGTGACTCCCTCGAGTGACTCTCGCTCGTGGGAGTCCCCTTCGTTCGAACCTTCGAATGACCCTTTCTCTGCCCTGTCATCCACTCGCTTTTTGGAGGCATCTCGATCAGGAAGTCCTTGTCCCGGCAGACGAAGTTTTTGCGTCCGGATCCAGCCGAGATTCACCGACTTGGGATGGAATAGGTCGAGTGCCGAAGCGATTCCGTGTCGTCCTCTCGGAACCGACTGTCGGAGCTCGTCGCCGAAGTGCACCGTTGCGGCATTCGGCCGTTTCCAAACCCATTGCACCCGGTGCGCGGCGAACATCTGCCGACCCATCCTCTTGGGGATCTCCGACCTTCCCTAACGGGGAACGCACCCCTGAGTTCTGGCAAAGTTCAATAAGTTTTCTTGCCTTCCTTGTTGTATCAAAGCGCGGTTGATGCCGAAGTTGATGTTATTCTCAACTCTGCCCAGGTTGATCAAGCCCCTGTTGATTTTTCGAGGCTTCGCGCGATCGGGATCGGAACGAGGTGTTTCCCACTCTTATGCAACCGGTGAAGACTCGCCCTTGAAACGAAAGCGGAGAGATCGTTTCTTAGATTCTCGCATACCCAGGGGATGATGGGGGGTGATGGGGGGGAGAACCCGCGTCGAAGACGGACTCGAGGGACGACGCTGCATTCCGACCGGTTTCCCCCTAGCTAACTTGCCTGATGCACTTCGTCCGCAAGAGAATTCGAGCGAAACTGGAGATTCCTTCGCGGGAATGCGAAGGATCTCAGGCGTCCTATTTTCCTTCCGGCGAAAAACTCGACCCTTTCCGGTTCATCCACGTGTTTCGTGGCTAGAAAAACCGCTCCTGGCATGGAAAGAGTCTAGCTCCGAAGCGCGCTAGCCCTAGCCTTGCTCCACAAAGGGTGAGAATACGCTGGCCACTTCTGAGCGGGAACTTTGCTTTCGCCTCTCTAGCAAAGAATCTAAGAGCGTATGGGTCCCCTACTACCCGACGTTGTGGTTGCAGATCGTGTCTTGCATCCCGATGCGAAATGAAAGGGAGGAACGTGTGCAGGCGGCACGGTTCTCCCTTTGGCAGAGTGACCTTGAAAGATCCCCCTTTCCCCCTCCCTTTCCCCCCCCCCCTTTCCCCCTCTCGCCTCGATGCAGTCTTCTACGCTGTTCCGTTGGCACCGACTTTTCCGTTCAAAAAGGGCAATCTCATTCGAGTACAGAGTAAAAAAAAATACAGGGGGATTCTCCTGAGGCTGTGTCGTTTTCGTCACGTCGTTTTGGCATTTCTTGTTCTCCCTTTAAGCTACGATCGTCGGGCTACTCAACTCGATTCGGTAGTTCCAGGTTTTCGTCACTGTGCAACGCCAGAATCCAGAAAAAAAATTTTCCTCCCCTTCCGTATGACGACACGTAAATCTCCAGAAGCAGATCACCATTCCAATTCATCTCGGCACCGCATGCGAACCGTTCGACGGAATTTCCAGACGATCCCTCTCCCTCCGATCTCCGTCGTCTACCCCAGAATTTTCGAACCGGTCGATGAGGTAGGATGAGGAACGGAAGGAAAGACTGCCTCACTCCCGCCGCGAAACCGATAGAGAGGAAAACGAAAGCGAGGACGTTCCTAGATCCTCGGAGATCCTTCCACTGCCCTCTACGCCCTTCCACTGCCCTCCACGCCCTTCCACTGCCCTCCACTGCCCTCCACGCCCTTCCACGACCGCGTGGGTCATCCGTAATTCATCGCAGAAGTAAAACTTTGAGATTCGGCGAGCACTCAGGGTAGAGTAGGAAATATATACTCCCAATCGCCTCCGACAAAGGGAAGAAAGAAAATTCGGATAGTAAATACGCCCAGATTCATGCGAAATTTCACGCCTTATTTAAAAATCCAGTTTCCGTGGGATGAAGCGTTCGTCGGGACACATCCCGAATGCGACGGCGCTTGACGGGACAGGGACTACTGAGTCGAATGCCACTTCCGGCGCGGAAAGCCTTGATCGCAGGGTAAAAGGCAAGGGGTGGTTCCCCCAGGGCCTCGCGGCACGGAATTGTTGCCCTCGTCTCTTCCTCTCTCTCTCCCTCTCTCTCCATCCAGTCTTTCCACGATCTCCCTCTCTGTCGAAGTGAAAACCCTCTGATTTCATCGCCGACTCGTGAGTCCCGTTCTTTCGCTATCTCTCCAGATACCGATCACACTCGAGGATCCAAGGCCAAGCGATCTCTAACGTTCGATCTTCGACACCTGACCCCTGAAAAGAACCCACGCACTTCATGGTAAAGTCCTACGCAGAACGGCCCAGAATATGTTGAATCGTTTGGAATTTGGCACCCGTCCGATCACCGGCCCCTCTACCTCCGTCCACGTTTTCGTGCGAGCGATCCGGGCGTCGAAGCATTCCATGCAGCATCTCTTCGTTCCGTAGCGGTGCTTTTTAAAGAAAATACAGTTACCGGTAGTTTTGACCGGCTCCAGCGTACCTATATTATAAGATCTACTGTGTTCCGTGGCGTGTTTACAAAGCGACGATTCAGAGTTAACACCTGAATATTTGAACCGTCCTTTATCTTCACCCGGCAGGAGTATAAAAAAAAGCTACATTTGACTGAAGGCGCAATGGAGGCTCAATGGAGGCGTAATTTGCCATTGATTAATTGACCTCAATGTCACATCAATAAACTTCGGTTACCATATTTTTCCATGAGTACTCAGTGAATATCGATTGCCGTCCATTTCTCGAGTGCACGAGGATTTGCAATTTATTATCCACGTACCTTGATGAAAAGATTTTACGATTGGGTATTTATTTGGGTATGATCCGACTTCCATAACGATTGGGAAATCAATGGGGTAGGATGGAAGAATCGGTTACGCCAACTTGTTTGGAGACATCATCATGACGTCATAATTATGCTGTGCCTCTTTTACGCTTCATTACTCAAAGCCACGGCGCCTGAAGGTCAAGGTCGCGTCAAGAAGTGGAGTCCGAGGAGGGGGAGGATTCCCCATGACGTCATGAGAGTCTTGTTTTCTCCTCTCACTGCACTGGAGCCACGGACCACCGACATCCATTAACCACGAGTTAACCACGAGCTAACCACGGAGGGGAGCAGCGTGCATATCCCGAAACAAAATGTATGCGAGACCCGCAGGCACGGTCGCCTTTCAAGGACGGCCCCGGACGCGTGGAAGAGTGGAGCAGCCGATCAAATAAGAATAGAAAATATGCGTGGAAGGAAAAAGGGATTAATTATGACGATAATCTCAGCACCGATCTCTACCTCCATAGAAATGATATTTGAAGAACTAAGGAAAGTATTGAGAGAAGATGACGATGATCGTGACGTGAAGGTGAGCAATCCAAACACGAGTTGATGAGAAAACTCCACACGATATGAATCCATGCAGTCGGAACAGGAGTAGAGGGTAGAGAAAATTATTCTCGTTCGGCCTCCATCTTTCTGTGAAGAGAGACAGAACACGTGTTGAGAAGATTGAGAAACGAAGAACATCTCAAGATATTTCTAACGGCGGGTACCTCCGATTAAATATGCATATTGCATATTTAAATGCATATTGCATATTTAAATGCATATTGCATATTTAATTGCATATTGCATATTTAATTGCATATTGCATATTTAATTGCATATTGCATATTTAATTGCATATTGCATATTTAATTGCATATTGCATATTTAATTGTCATATTGAATATTGCATATTTAATTGCATATTGCATATTTAATTGCATATTGCATATTTAATTGCATATTGCATATTTAATTGCATATTGCATATTTAATTGCATATTGCATATTTAATTGCATATTTAATAAATATGCATGATTAAAAATTGCACGGAGTTTGAAATGGTATCACCACCGAACAATTTATTTTGCTCGAAGAAGACTCAAATGGCACTGGCCACGAGCGTCTCCACCTGGAAGATTTTGATGCATTAGATACATCTTCGGTTGCATTCGTGATGATTTTGCATCATTTGGATCTGAGGAATCTACCATGGCCATTTGTTGATTCCTTAGATTTTTTTTTTATCGATGAAGGACAAGTGGAAGAATGATTACATGGGGAACATTTTAAACTTTTTCCTCATTACTTTTCCTACATCTCCTCCCAATAGAGCTACAAATGAAAGGTATGGTAATTAGTTTCATCTTCCCAATTTTACCTTAGGGGAAATTTTTTGTTTTTTGCAATTTTTGCAAGGGACGTTTAACCTCCAGACCTCGGTCGCTTCACAATCTCGGTCCTTCAGTCTGAATAAATGTTTCTCGGATGTACACATTGCGGCACCCACACTCACGAAACACGATTCCCGCGATTGTAGAAAGTGATTCGGTTCCCGCAAAGAAACGGTTTCTTAAATTTCACGAAGCAGAGGAGAGTCACAACCACGTTCTCCCCAATTACCATCACATTTCCCAGCAAAAATTCTTCCCCGATTGATGCAATTCACATTCCATGCCGTCGCCAGTCGCTTGGGAAAATTGATAGATGATAGAGGTCCCGCAAAGAAGAGAAGGAGAAGTAGTCAAAACATTTTGCTCATCTACACAGTAATTACAATGATTAGAATATGTAATCCCAGAAAATTAATTCTCCTTCAACTACTTCCTAATGATTTTTCCCGAATTCTTCACAACTAAATCTCTTTCCACCACTTTCCAGGACTTCAAGCAAGATACTGTGCACAAAATATCTCTATTGGTTTCAGCAAAATCGCGTTAATTCATTTTGCGATAAGATTCTGCAAGACAGTTTCAAGAGCTGTTTTCGAAGTTTCGGCCGGAATGAAGCTTCCCCGCAAGAGCGTGAACAACAATGAAGTGTTCCGTTTGTTTGCAGAGGACAACATTTCCTTCCAGTTAAGTGCAAAAAAGATGCCGTCATTAGAATGCATGGGACGCTAATTACTGAGAAGTTTCAGCCAACACGAGCCATCAGATGCAGAGTCAAGTTTTCTGACATATTCTGGGAACGTAAAAAGACTTGGCTAAATATGACTAAATAATTAATGGGCGTTACCGCCAGTTATTAATTTTCGAGTTCCTCGTCCGAGGAAGGACGCAAATCTCTTCCTCGTGTGAATAGCAATGCCGCACAGTATTTTAGCACTAGAAAAAAATGAGCGATCGTTTTCACTTGTAACATGGTGTACTGGCTTTACATGTGAACGTAGAACCTATTACGTATTCCTTGAACTTTTTTTCCTGCTGCTTATTGGTGCATTGAACCAAAACATATTGAAGCTCAGAGCTGAGCCTTACATTTCATTTTTGATTCCAGGTCGATTTCCATGTCGATTCTCTGACGTCATACGTGATCCATCGAAAATGGAATTGGTGTTGAATGTCCTGCTCATCGCTGGCCTGCAGTTCGCAAATGGGCGTGAGTATCATTTCCCAATCAGCAATTGGAGTCGGGGGAGCCTGGAGGAAAATGCTTTGCAGACTAGTAGCGGCAACTATCCTGGAAATTCAATGCGACAATTCAACTACCAGAGCGATTCGATTCAGTGGATCGACCTCATCGCCGGCAGCCGTATGGACCACGGCGGTGTCCGTGGTCGAACAAAGCGCTCCGCATTTTGCAAAGCGACAAGCATTCTTGGCGACGCTGGGACTGTGTCTGGCCTTGGTGAGTGGCTGCAAGGCCAATGATTTTCATGCATTGTCCTTTGATGTTTATCAACACTTTCATGACGGAAGGTTCCGTTCCATCAACTTTCCAAACTATTAAAATCCATCGTATGCATGCCTGCGAGCTATCGCCAGCGTTGACTCATCAGGCCGGATCCTGCCAGCAAGATTAAGATGATGACAGCGTCATTTTATCAGTGTGAGCACAGTAAAAGTCTCCTTAGATCGATTTTTAAATCTCTGCATTAATTTGAGGAAAGTTCCTTTTTAAAAAAAATTCAGGCATAAAAAGGGTTAATGATTATCGCGCCCACAATTTCTCCAGTTTGGAAAATTCTGACTTGTGTATTGAAATATTTCGCGTCCACATGGAAATAATTATTATTAAGATTCTCGATTTTCCAGGTGCCACAATAGGGGGATTTGTTGGTCCCATTGGATCTGCTGTTGGAGGCGCGGTAGGACTAATCGGCGGGGCCATATTTGGAATAGTAAAATCCAGCCAGAACGAGGATGGCTGCGATGAGTCAAAAGTTATTCCAGACGCATTGAATGACGTCCAGACCAAGTTGGGAGACATTAGCGATAAAATTGATGACGTGGGAAGTAACGTCCAAATCGGCCGAGAGGAGAATAAAATCAACCATCGGATCACTCAAGATCTCGTGCAAGTCTCAAGGCAAGAAAATGATATTAACTTCCAAATCAACAGGGGCTTGATCAACCTGGGCAGAGTTGAGAATAACATCAACTTCGGCATCAACCGCGCTTTGATACAACAAGGAAGGCAAGAAAACTTATTGAACTTTGCCAGAACTCAGGGTCTTGTCAATCAAGGAAGGGTGGAGAACGAGATAAACTTTCAAAAGACCCAGGGATTGGTAAATCAGGGGAGAGTGGAAAATTTCATCAACTTCAATGAGACTCAGGGCTTGATTAACGAGGGAAGACATGAAAACCTGATGAATTTTGCCTTGACCCAAGGACTCATCGATCAAGGGAGAGAAGAAAACCAAGCTAACTTTGCCATTACAAGAAGTCTCATAAATCGGGGAAGGGAAGAGAACCAAATCAATTTCAAGGTAACCAAAGGACTAATCCATAAAGGAAGGAGAGAGAACCTGATCAACTTTGGCATCACACAAGACCTCATCACCCAGGGTCGATGGGAAAACTTGATGAATTTCAAAGTCATTGAGGGATCTGTTGCCGAACTAAGGGATGATACCCAAAAAGGTTTCTCCTTCCTGTCAAAACAGGCTAATAGAAATCTTGAAGCCATCACAATAGCTCGACTAGATGTGATGCAGAGGTTTAATAGCGCTTATAAACTTCTGGACAGAAACTTTAATGCAACAAATGCTGGTCGTGTAGAAAATTTGAGAAACTTCGAAATCACGAAAAACTTGATCAACCAAATCGGAGACACTGTGATTCGCAATCAAGCTCAAGCAATGGCTGAGCGTATGCTTTTCTATACATCAACTGTCAATCTCATCAGAGAATCCACCAATGAAACAATCAGTGCAATCGATGACGCCAAGCAAACCATTTTGAGAGCCATTGACAAAAGCAGGGTGGAGCCTATACTATCGAAGCTAACCACATTTTTAGAATATTTCAATGGTGAATTGGAGGGAATCAAATCATCCAACACGAAGCAAATTTTGGCAAAGCTTCAAGAACCAAATGGATTCCTGTTTTACCTTGCAGAGTCCAGGACACCACGGGGCGTCAACAGTCTTCACTCCCTCCTCTCAGACATCATTAATCAAGGTCTGGCTATTCCTAAGAACTCTGAGGACGAAATGGCTTTGATTGCTCTGGATGCTCTCTTCACTGGCACTCAAACCTATGTCTCAGTCCTTGCATTTCTCATGGAAGCCTACTCGTTCCTTGCTGATCATTATTACAAAGAGATGAATGTTGAACAATTTCATTATCATATAACATTGATCAATGTCAGATACAATGATTTCAAGAGGTCACTGAATAATGGCATAATTGATCAAGTCGCTGACATTCTTCTCCAAGTGCAAAGAACCGGATTTGTGGAAAGGGAGATGTTGTTTTCAACACGACGCAATAATCTTGAAGCATTGAGGAAGAGCATTGTTAACTTTGACACGACTTTGAAAACTCTTCAAACCGAACCAGCAACGATACAGAGAAAGCCCGAGTTTCCATCTTCAAAAGACAATGCGGTCTCCCATGGACCTTGGAAACAAGGAAGAACAGTGAGCTATGCAATCCAATATAAATTCAACAACATTTTATCCAAAATTGGTGAATTCACGAAAGGATTTCCTCTAGCGGAAGGTATGGCCAACCCTAAAATACATGTCCCGTCAGCTCCATCTGGAGTAACAAGTCGTTTGATTTTCCGAAAGTTTGACAAGGAAAAGCCAGAATATGTGGGAACCATTGCTGGCAACAAGCCGACTTACTTCCAAGACATCGACAAGGACCTATTCAATGCGGCTGGGAGTCTCAATGAGGATCTGAGTTTGCTTGAAGTAAAGAGTTTTTTAGATTCAAGAGCAAGTATTTCGGCCAAATTCGATGATGGTATGACTGCTCTGCACAAAGCATCTGCAACTGGAAATAGCCGAATCGTGGAAAAATTTATTGAAGCTGGAGCCGACTTAAATGCTTCAGATCTTCTTGGTCACAAACCAATTCATCATGCTGCAGAAACTGGGTATATCGAAACTATGAGAAAACTTTTTTCATTGGGTGCTGATGTGAACTCCAAGACCAGAGAAGATCTCACACCATTGCACATGGCAGCGCTTTATGGGAATGGAGAAGTTTTAGAATACCTTTTGACTTTAAAGGATATTGAAGCAAATGCTGTCACAAAGGACAATTTTATTGCCTTTCACTTGAGTGTTTTGGCTGGGCATTTTTCTGCGACCCGCATCTTGGCTGATTATGATGGTGTGAATGTCAATGCACCAGATGACAATTTTTTCACACCACTCCATCATGCTGTGGCTACGGAAAACAAAGAAATATTGAAATTATTACTCCAAAGTCCAAGAATAAACGTCAATGCAAAAGCTTCAGATGATTTAACCGCGCTCCATTTGGCTGTCGCATCAGGCAATAAAGAGATCGTGGACATGCTTTTGACTCAAAGTAACGTCAACATTTTGTCCCAGAGTGCTGGTGGATATACAGCATTGCACATGGCTGCAGCAAATGGACATTCTCAAGTTTTACAGTCACTCCTGAACAGATTGTCAACGGACTCAGAAAGTATCAATTCCTTATCTGCTGAAAAATGGACTCCACTTCACTTGGCGATATCCTTCAAGCATGTTCAAACCGTTACTCGGCTTCTCCTACACTCTAACATAGACATCGATGTCAAGGCAGAGGGCGGCTTGACACCTTTGCATTTAGCTGCTGGTACAGACCAGGCAAAAGTTGTCTCAAAACTGATGTTGTTGGAAGCCAATTTGGAAGAGCAATCGGATCTTGGTTTGAGAGCATTACATTATGCTGTCTGGTATGGTAGGAAGAATGCTGCATCCATTTTACTCAAAGAGGCTGATGTCAATGCCAAGGCACCATTTGGTCTCACTCCACTCCACTTAGCTGTCATTGGGAATCATGTCAACGTTGTTGAACAACTGACAGCAAGTGCAAATATACAAATTCACAGTGCTACCGAAAGTGGGTCCACTGCTCTGCATTTTGCTGCTGTTAGTGGGAACAATGCCATCGTTATGCACCTTTTGCAACATGGAGCTAAAGTGAATGCGAAGGACAAGTTTGGAATGACCGCATTTGATATGGCCATTGAGAACAAACAAAATTCGACATCCAATCTGCTGAAGTTACATGGAGGAAAATCCTCAATGTGCTTACAAATTGGTAACAGCAACGAGAAAAATGAGGAAGGTTTTACATTGCTTCAAGTTGCTGCACAGAAAGGCGACCTTAGCAGAGTTCTTGAGCTGCTATCGTGTGGTGTTGATGTAGGTGCATTCAGTAATAATGGCAGCAATGCATTGCATGAAGCTATATCTTTTGAAAGAAAAGATGTTGTTGCTACTCTTATTGATTCTGGAATCGATATGAATGCAAAAAGAACTGACGGTTGGGCAGCCATTCATATAAGTTGTTTAGCGAGTGATCCAGTGCCAATACTGAGAATATTATTGCAGAAGGGAGTTGATGTCAATTCAGTCTGTTTACTACCGTTCTGACGAAACCTATAGCGCCAATTCCTTCCTTTTTGATCACAACTTCGGAAAGAAGCCAGGGTCCCTCCTTTTTCACCGTAAACAGAGGCAGGGCTCTGTCACCTAGACGCACTTAGCGATGGTCTGACGAAGCTCCATAAAGCAGCTCGTGATGGAAGTATAACGGATGTGAAAAACTTGATTGGTTGTGGTGCTAATGTTCATGTCCTTAGCCACATGGGCACTACGGCTCTTCATGAAGCTGCTTACTATGGAAGAGATGAAGTAATTGCTGAGCTGCTGAATGCAGGGGCAAAAATCAACCAGCAGAAGGAGACAGTAAATGGCTGGGCTGCAATTCACATAGCATCACTCAGAGGGCATCGGAGTACAGTGACCCTTTTGCTGGAAAGAGGAGCTGACATTAATCTCGCAACCTTGGACAAGCAAACAGCCATCGATGTTGCTGAAAATAATGGACAAGAGGAAATAACTAGTTTTCTGAAGCAACGTGGTGGTCAGGCCTTTGATTGCATCGGATTGAAAAATATCAACAAGAAGGATTCAAAAGGGTGGACTCCCCTTCAATATGCAGTCCACGAGGGGAATCGCGAAAAAATCAAGACGCTTCTGAAGTGTGGCGCTACACAAGACATCTTGGAGCTCCTGCCTGCAGGACTTGATCCCAAAGTGGAAAAGAAAGATGTGGCTATTGCACTCAACGTGGCTGCCGCTAACGGTAATATGCCAGATGTTAAGGCACTCCTCGAGAAAGGGGCTGATGTAAACTTCAAATCTGCTGACGGTAAGACCCCTTTGGACCTTGCTCTGGATAATGGGCACTATGATGTTGCAGATGTCCTGATAGAATATGGTGGAATTCAGAGCTGATCATATAAATAAAATATATATTCTTTGCACATCATTTTGAGACACTTTGACTCTTTCATTGCGCGCCGAATTATGTAAATTATTATTTATTTTAATCTTACTTCATAATTACTGCCATGTCACTTGGCAATATTCAAATACATTATTTCCAAAACTATTTTGGAGGTCGGAAAACTTTGAAGGCTTTGAATGTTGCTTACTCTTTTTAATTTTTGAAAACGCCTATGAGAGTGGCTGCATTTAACCGGTCTTGCGCAACTTTCATTAAAAAAATTATGCATCCAAAATTTAATTTAAAAGAGAAATGTGTATAAACTTTGAATGAAACCTTGTTGAAAGTTGTGATGGAAAAGATTTCCAGAAGTGGAATTTTATGTATAATTAAGGGTAAGAATATTGCAAGTGATCTATCGATAAAACAAGAATATAAACTCGCGCAGAAACGCGAGAAGGAATTTTTTTTAATATATCAAAAAGTGACCTACTGATTTAAACAAAATGCAATTAACATGACAATTAAAACTTCACCATTTCTTGCATAACGTAATTATTTTCTGGCACAAAGTAAAAATAATGCATAAAATTATGGAGGTAATTCTAATGCATTAATTTCATAAGTGGTTTATTGCTGGCAATAATTGCTCTAGCTGGGTTTACTCTCTTCCCTATCGTTAACATGGAATCCATCAAGTACGACTGTCATGAGGCGGACCTGGTCACGTGACACGCTGACTCAAGCTGACCACGGCTTCTATGGCAACTGCGGTAGAGTGGAATGAAAAATGAAAAATTTTGTTAAAAACTGATCTCAGTATCTGACATTTCCCAGGAATATTTTCAGATGAAGATTTATTCAGGTTTCTCTGCTGATGCGAGAGGAGTAGTGAACAGCAAGGTGGCAGAAAAGAGCTCTCTTCGATTGAGGGGAAATTGGTCGTGTCATCCCAAGAGGACAAATTCCTCTTCGCAAAGCTTCGGAACGAAGCTATGGCCTCTTTCAGGTCAAGACTGCATCGATCGACGACATCATTCTGGCGCGGGACGATCTGGAGCGACACGGCCTGACGGAGCCCTTTTTTCAGATTAGGCTGGTGATCGTGAGCACTTTCATTTTTCAATCTTGCAGGAAAGAAAAAACCAAATTGGTACGTCAATTGTAACAGAATAGATACAGAAAAGTAACTGAAGCGAAATCGGAGGAACAGAAACAGAAACAAAAACGAAATACATAGGGGTTTTTCAGAAACGAAACGAAATCGATGTCGTTACGCAACACTAGGGCTCCAAATTAGAAGTAATGAGTTTCACTCACGTTCACCTGGAATGATTGACTTTTGCACCGGAAAACTTAAAATTCCATATTGCTTCCATTAGCTTATGTTATCATGCAAAGGTGATTGGATTCTTGGTAGAGGTATGGAGGAGGCGGAATTCGCGAGAACGGAATAGGGCCAATACGGAACTCTGTACTGCACCTGTCTGATTGTATACTCCCTCAGGTGCTATTCTGTCTCAGCAGACCAACAAGGGGTGTATGCTTTGCGGAAGCCTCGTGGAATGCTTTTCGCAGCTGCGGAGATTAGAATTCGAGCGAAGAGCTCGAAATTCTCTGGGATTGGTTTCACGCGCTGGATCCGGTCTTCGATTTCTGCCCAGCGGCCCAGTCCGCCTTGCGGAAATTCCAACGCGGCATTGGCACCGATTCTATGACCGGAACCTTGATGCGATTTGCACGATCACTGGGCGGTGCTGACTTCTTGGGAAATGTGGCAGGATGGTTCTCGAAGCCGTCAATGGAGTTCCTAGCCTGTCATTCGACGAGAAGCAAAGGTCTCGGTTTTGGTCAGTTGACCATCTCGTAGATCGGAATGTGTCCGGTTGTTTTGGGTCAAAGAGCAGGTGGACATCTTCGAGAGATGACCAATCTGTGAGCTGTTCGCCCGCTGCGTCGTTTGTGGCGCACCCCCAGTCTGCGTGGTGGCCGTCACCGGCAGTCACCGATGCACCAGTGTCGCCGCAACATTCCAAGTAAAAACGTTGAAGCAACGTTTATCAATGTTGGAGGTCAAGTTGCATCATGGATGAACATAGGCAACATCTCAAAAACGTTTCATCAACATGCTATGTAACTTGGGCACGTGCCACACCCATAGGAAACTAAACATTAAAGTTCAGGGTTAATTGTCACACCGAACCAGCCTCACACATACACTTCGTTCACCAGTTCACCCTGCCTAGATTTGAACAGTTCTTCAAGTCAATCGATTTATTAGATTTAAATTTATAAAGGGAAGAAAATTGTGATTTTTTACCCAATCTCCTTTTTCTAATGTTATGCTTATCTTGAGACAACTCCACTATGTCTGATGCACACGAGAAATTTC
The DNA here is from genome assembly GCA_905338385.1 of Darwinula stevensoni. NCBI lineage: Eukaryota > Metazoa > Arthropoda > Ostracoda > Podocopida > Darwinulidae > Darwinula > Darwinula stevensoni. The sequence goes on along the minus strand of CAJPEV010000849.1, from coordinate 32,800 downwards.
TTTATTTCTGCTTTCTGCTCGTTTGCTGCGATCGAATTTGCACCAGACGTCATTTCAGCCAACGGTCTTATCTACTCTAAATCAAGCATTTTTCTTGATCGAAATTTATTTCAGCCGCTTAGCTAAATTATTTAACGATCCCTGATGGAGTGCACAAAAAAAATCCTAACGGTGGATGTAAATCACAATGGATTTGGTACTGCAAAAGAATCCATCGAATCGACGCTGAATGTCGACACTTCCATCGTGAATAACGCAGCGTTGAATCAAATTTTGTGAATCAAGCCCCATGACTTCATCGGGGACCCTAGCCGAATCTAACATTGAATCATTATCCGGACATTGAATCAACATTTCATCAATGTTTAATCAATGTTATGGACTACTGGAGGAAGTTCATTTTTTTTACCTTTCCCACCTGGAGATATTGGAAATGAAATGTTCTTTCCTCTTGAAGAATTCTTTCCTCTTGCAGAAGAACAGAAGGAAAAACCTGGGAAGCTTAATCCCGTGGCGAGACTTTTAGCCTTAAAGGGTTCTATTACGTTTAATTTATTTGTTCAACGACCTTAATTTAATAATACATATCCTATACAAAAATACAGGACAATATGAATGAAATGTAATATAATACAGTGTTCGTATTTAAACACAACATAATAATAAAATTTTCCGCCTGTTCTTTGGATTTCAGCGCGTGCCTTATACCTCACAGGCTTGCCTATCTGAAAGGATGAAACTTATCCTTGGTTTGGTTCCTTGAACACATGCAGCCCGGTGTGCCTCATAGCGTTCCCCGAACTCCCACAGGCGGCAAAACGTTCCCTATGCTGCATTTAAATCCAAACACCCATATATATGCAAGGATAGAGAAGGTGCTGATAGAGGAAGCATTGGTCACGGTTGATGCAGGTTGCTGTGGGTTGAGTGGGTCCGCGGTCAGCCTCCAGATGGTTTCATCAGGTTAGGAGTAGCTAGGGGGAATGGGAAATTCTCATCAATATGCACGGTCAAACTTATTAGGTTTATATACTAAGGTTTAAACTTATTTTGGATTTTGTGGTTTTCTATTTAATTATCTTTGTTTTTATAGTTTAAGATTCCTCTTCTTTTTTCTATTGATTCTGGAAGGAATTGATTTATTTCCCCATCTGGCTCTTTTGCCTGATATGAACAGCTGGAATAAATCAATCAGGATGAGGCATTTTCTTCATTCACACACTCTTTCACACTGGCTCAAACCTGCAATATAATGTTAATGAATGGAAGAGTTGGAGAATAACTTAGTTTGGAGTGTGGGTCTTCCGGCCGCTTGTCGGCCAGGAAGATGTTGGTTGAGGTGTCACCTCAGAGTCGCCTGGACTACCGGTATGTTCCGGACTATCTGCAGTGCACCTTGTTAATTGGAAATGGCCTGGGTGGGTAAAAGGGATTTCATGGACTTTATGAACCGGGTCCTAGTCCTGCTAGAGGAAGGAAGGCCTAATGGTATGGGGTGACACAAGGGTAGTTACCCTCATTAAAGGGGGATTCGTTATATTGACGAATCTGAACGGGGAAAGTCTTGAAATCCAAATACTTCTATCTGAGATGGAAATTTAACATGCTCATTGCTCTAAAAAAAACTAGAGGTGCTACAAATGCAGATCTAGATGGCAAGCCACCGAGCTTTGAAGCGATTTCACTTGTCCCTTGAATCTCTCCATCTCTAGTTCACCTTGACGTGTGGACAGACACACACACACACACAGACACATACACTACAGGGTGGGCACAAATTCCCTTCAATGTGCAAAAAAATGACTTGGTTTTCCAGTTTTTGCTGATAACAGTTTATGGGGGTTTATGAAAGAACATGTCAAAACAACGTTATCAGACAGTTGACCAACGCAAAACAGCTGTCTCAGCATCTTTCGTCAAAATAACTGAACCACAAATGGGAAAATATGGCTAAGAGAACATGACGCCGCATTGAGTTATGCCGTGACGATGAAGGGCTGCACACTGATACTTTGGATCCCTAATTACATTTGATTAAGTAAATAAAAGAATTGTGTTTCGTGTTATTATGTTTATAATTATTATTTAAAATTGCCATCGAAGGACTTTGTCCCCACCGTGTCTAAGGATTGTTTTGAGGCTCCAGGTGACTGAGTGGTCACAAGTGGTCCCAAGTGGTGCATTTGCGGACCGGAATTTTGAAAAGATGCTCAGTCGTCGAAGGAGACCTCGCCTGCTCGAATCCCATTATGCGACCTGGCGGAGAGAGAAAGCCGAAGCTGCTCGCCTCCGGTGCCTCCAGCATTGACTAAACGTTCAACGTCGATGAACAAGATTAAGAAAGTTTTGACCCTTGCTGATTCCAAATGGCAAAGTCTTTTTCGGCAGCATTTGGAGTGAAGCTCATGCCCTCAGTCGATCAACATCAATTCAACGTTCAATAACAGCATGTTCCTTTGAGAGGATGTGTCCAAAGCAGAATTCGGCCAATTAACACGTTGCATCGGTTTGCAATTATATTTCACAGAACTTGAGGTCTGCACGAAGCCTGAAGTCATTCATGCTTCTCAGACTGGTTGAGAAAACAAGAGAAACCTAGTCAGCGCCACTCAGCTGATTTTCACGCCTTCTGAAATGGTTTTGGAGAGAAGAGAGAATAAAACGAATTGTAAACTCGGTTCAGCTTGATTAAATTGTATTTTCTTAGTTTCCCGGAATTCCTCTCAAACCAGCGATCCTCCTTGCAAAACCCAAACGCTAGATGTCCATACCGACCAACACAGCAGTAGTTAATTAATTAATTATTCAAGGCATATCCTAAAGGATCTTCGCTCAAGATTGAGACTTCAGAAAAACCTCATTAATCAATATTGGGTGCTGCACCCTTACATTAAGACAAAGAATGTACCCAGCAAACATAGTAGCGTTGTGGGAACGTTCCCCCAGAGTCAATACAATGTCATCGACGTTGAAGGTCAAAGACCAACGTTGCATGGATATAGTAGCAGTGTTATGGCATTATGATACCTTCTTAAATCGAATTTTTAAAATAATATTTACGGTATATTTACGATAATATTTACGAAAATATTATTTTATTAAAATAATAAAATAATATGTATCATGGAATATGCATTGCCAAATAGGGAAAAAAATTCAAAAACACGACCCAGAATCTAACCAGTGTTTCTACCACAGTAACGCCAGATATTGGGTTAATGCTGGACCAACATTGGGCACAATGTCTGCATACATCGTGCCATTATTGCCAATACCGGCTAAATATTGGCTCAATATCGATTCCCAATATTTCCATTCCATCATCGATCCAATATCAGACCGACGCGATGATCCAACCTGCCCAATTTGCACGGAGGAGTTAATTTTGTGGAAATGTTGAAGTTCTCCTCTTGGAGGTATGGGGGTCGCTTTCCGCACAGTACACAAATGTAAACTTCCCTCTTTCCATGGAATCATCCCTCACAGGAGCGTTTTAAAGCCTACGGTCACTTCCCCCCTTGTACAAGATTTTATCATCTGTTTGGCATGTATCCTCAAGCTTCCCTTCGCGCAAACCCCACTAACTCTCAGCTCTTACTTTTGCACGAGGACACCTGATAAGGCCCTTCCAGCCAGCTGGATCCGCAAACGCCTTATGATCTTCGGGGCATCTGTCCTTAACCCTTCCGATAGGATGTAAATATAATATCGACTTAAATACTTATGACTTAACCTTACTGACTCACGAAGTAAAACGGCTAGGACCCAATGGATTTCATTCTTCTTTGGCTCAGGTGGACCTAAATACTAAGCGTCCCAAAACACTGATACTAACCTAAATAAATTCAGGTTGCTTTCGAAATAAGGCCGCATAGTTCCTTACTCTTTAATTAAACATCTAAAGATAAAAAAACTCAAGGGAGAGATCCTGGGGGGAAACAGCTCTCTCTCGGGCTGACTTTTCCCCCATAGCCATGAATCACCTTAAGGCTAAGTCATTAGCTTCCAGAGGGTCTTGCTCTCTGCCAGCCCTCTATTGGGAGGATCTTACAATGGTGGGTGAGAGTCATGTGTCGGTCCACCACATGACAGCGGGGCCTACCATACCTTTAGCTCCTAATTTGCAAAAAAAAGGTGTACAGATACTTGAAAATGAGCTTCTGCGAACTCGATTATGTACAATGGCTCCGTCCTTCGTTATTGGGAGGTAGAATGACCATTCTGCCCCCAGCGAAGGAAAGGAGGTTTTCAGTACTCCACAGAGCAGAAAAGGGAGATCCGTTCCCTGGAAAGTACGAAGATTAGTACTTCTAGAACAATATATAGTCCATTGCCTTCATTATTGATCAAATATTGGGATGCTCTAAGGGTGGGAGTGAGCGTTCAAATAAATGACATTGCAATGTTGGCTCAACGTTCAGCCAGTGTTGAATTTCAACGCTCATCTGAGTGTTCCGATAAGCGACATTGCAATAGTGACTTAATGTTAACTGCACCGCCAACCAAACGATGGGAAGGTTTGAAATTAACGTTGATGCAACGCTGATTGAATGTTTGAATGTTTGCTGGGTACCGAGATCTATTAATCTCGAACATCGCTGGAATTGGCCCTAGGATCAGATTCTTTTCGCATTACAGGGTGTCCCAGAAAGGATGCGTGAGCTACGATAACATTTTCATCTGCGCTCTGCTGAAGATGAAGTGATTAAATGAACACTAAAAACACAAAAATATGACAGATTCACAATATTTGGAAAACCTGTTCTATTATGGTGATAAGGTCCTTAAATGGTCTGGGTTCCCTGCTGTAAACCAACTTCCTTTTACTCCCTACGGCCAATAGTCACACACACACCAAGATCGGGAAGACAATTCAGTGTCAAGCCAAGCCAATTAAGGACCAGATCTCGATCATTGAACAAGTTCTTCAAAAACATGAAGTTTTGGGGCATGGGCCTGGTCGGCTGCCATTCGCTCCAGAGAATTATGGATGGCCTTTTGCTCCGTCCAAGTCCTTCAAGATCACCTCTCCCGTAGCGCCAGAAGGCAGTATTTCAATTAATGAAATACTGGGGGAAAAGACTTTTGCACCCGAGTGTACATAAGCCAGTCCCATAACGAGGAAAATTTATCAAACATATAGGGTGTGTGCTGCGAATGTCGGCACTCTAAGCAAATTCTGCACTTCCACCTTGCTTCTTGGTTTTCGTAATGGAGCTTCCTCGTTCACAATGGGTCTGGTGATACCTTTATTATAAACCTTCTTATACCGCAAACCTTGAGTGCCCCAGACCTTTCATTTCCGAGGGCGTGGGTCAAAGGTGAAGTTGGATCAGATGTTGGCAATCTCGGCACACTTGCTAGTATAGATGGCACCACCCTGTCAGGAATCTCGACACACTTATGTATCACTGTCATTTATAACAGATCCAAAAATGAATGCAACGACCAGATGAAACAATATCTGGTGTGGAAGAGAAGAACGGAATGAGAAAAAGCGTAGCAAAATCACGAGATTTCGCTGGATTTTCGGGATTTTCGCTTAGAGAAAGTGGCCACTGCGAGAGAACTACAATAGCAAATGTGACTGTTCAAAACACATGGTAACAACATTAGTCCAACCATCTGAGAACACTTATCTACCCGTGCCTAGGGCACTGGTAGTGGAAGCAGAACTTTGACAGTTGCAAAGTGCCGAGATTACCCCCAGTGCCGACATTCGAAGCACTTACCCTATACAGTGTGATTATTTATTCATGGACACATTTGACTCGCTAATGGATTGCTTGATTTGCATAGTACTAATTCAAGATACCAAACATTTGAAAGAACATGAAGTGGAAATATTGTTAGCATACACATTTCCTGTTTTTGGAAATTACTCTCGTCAGGTAACTTCCTTCAAAACGAATTGGATCGGGATCGGAACGAGGAATCTCCCTCTCTTACGCGACCGGTGAAGACTCGTCCAAGAATCGAAAGCGGAGAAATCGTTTCGAGAAATCGTTTCGCAGGAAAGACTCTCGCATACCCAGGGGATGAGGGGGACGTTGTCGATTGCAGATCATGTCTTGCATCCCCGATGAGTAATAAAGAGAGAACGTGTGCAGGCGGCATGCGGAGTGACCTTGAATATTCCCCTCCCCCCCCCCCTCCCCCACTCTCGCCTTGATCCGGTCTTCTACGCTGTTACATCTGCCTCGACTTTTCCTTTCGAAGCGGGTAATCTCATTCGATTACACGGTTGAAAATACGCTAGGATTCTCCTGGGGCTGGGTCGTTCTCGTCACATCGTTTTTGCATTTTTTTTTCCTCACAAGATTCGATCGTCGAGCTACCCAACTCGATTCGGCAGTTCCGGATTTTCGTCGCTGTGCAACGCCAGAACTCAAAAGAAAATTTCATCTCGCCCGCCTTCCGTAACGCGTGAAACTCCAGGAAACGGAATCCCCATTCCAGTTTATCCTCGGAGCTACAAGCGAGCGATCCCACGGAATTTCCGTCCGGGCGATCCCTTCCCCTCCGACCTCCGTCGTCTAACCTCCTCCCCAGAATTTTCGAACCGGTCGATGATGTAGGGTAAGCACCGCGGTTTCCGGTCGGTCTGCAGTTGTTGGACAGTGAGGCTTAAGTACAGAATAATTAGTTAATCTGGTCGTTTCAAGCATTCTATCAACATCTTCCCGTACGAGGACCTATTACTAGTGTTTCCCAGTTTGCGCACAGGGTGTCCACTTCCCATGGGAGTCGTATCAGCGTGGCCAAAAACTGGGCATTAGTGGCCAAAAACTGGGCATTAGTGGCCAAAAACTGGGACATTAGTGGCCAAAAACTGGGGCATTAGTGGCCAAAAACTGGGACATTAGTGGCCAAAAACTGGGGTGTTTACCCTAGTCGAATGAGGAACGGAAGGAAAGGGCTCGGCTGCCTCACTCCCGCTGCGAAACCGACCGAGAAAAACCGAAAGCGAGGACGTTCCTAGATCCTCGGAGATCCTTCCACTGCCCTCCACGCTCTTCGACGATCGCGTGGGTCATCCGTAATTCATCGCAGAAGAAAAACTTTTGGATTCGGCGAACGTTCGGGGTAGTGCAGGAAGTCGCCACGAATCGCCTCCAAGGAAGGGAAGAAAGAAAATTTGGGTCGTGAAGACGTTCATATTCCAGCGAAATTTCACTGCCTTTTTGAAAAATCCTGTTTCCGTGAGATCGATTGTTTATCGGGCGACTCGTCGGGACACATCCCAGACGCGACGGGACGGGACACGTCCCAGACGCGACGGGACGGGACACGTCCCAGACGCGACGGGACGTGACAGGGACAGGGACCATCGGGTTGAATGCCGCTTCTTCGCGGAAAGCCTTGATCGCGGGGGAACGGCAGGGAGTGCTTCCGCGAAGCCCCGCGACAATATTTACCGCCTTCATCTCTCTCTCTCTCTCTCTCCCGTCCCTTCTCTCACTCAATCTAAACTTTCCACTGTCTCCCTCTCCGCCGAAAGTGAAAACCCATCCCACTTCATCGCGTACTCGTGAGTCCGATCTTTCGCTCTCTCTCCAGAGACCGATCCCATTCGCGGATCCAAGGCTAAGCGATCTCTAAAAACGTTCGATCTTCGATACCTAAACCCTAAGAAGAAATCACGTACTTGCGTACGAACCGACGCCTTTTCTCTCCGTCTATGTTTTAGTGCGAGCGATCCGAGCATCGAAGCATTCCAGGCAGCATCTATTCGTTTCGTAACCGAGATTTTATTTTAAATGGAGTAACGCAGAGTTTTCACCGGTTCCTGTATTTCTACATGATAAAATCTACTGTGGTCCTTAGCATGTTTACAATGCGACGATTCAAAGTCAACACCTTAATATTTGGGCTGCCTTTCACTCGGCGTCAGTTCCCGTCCCCTCTGCATTTGCCATGATGATTAACAAAGCGCAAGGGCAGACCTACGAAAAGGTAGGAGTGTTCTGCCCTGTCTTCTCACATGGCCAGCCAATTGCAGATTCGAGGAGGGGAAGGGTGGCGGCTGCCTCCCCCCCCCCCCTCCCCTCTAGACCATGTTCACATTCTCTTTTTTTTTTACTTAAAAAGCTTTGTGGTCTGTGAAATGGACATTCTGGTTTAACCACAGTTGAAAAATGAAAATAGGAACATGACGGAGGTTGGTGGTAAGAGGGATGAGGGGGAGGGGGAGGGGGGTGTTGGAACTAGGGAATCCAAACCCTGTGAATCGTATGAATGAAATCTCCATCTGCCATTGGGGCCACGTGCATGTGGCCACGTGTGAAAAATGACATCCAATGGACATATCCAAGGATTATCCTTGGACGAGACATTTAGTCATCCAAAGTTTCTCATGGCGTCTCTAGATAGGATTTGCGAGTCAGACTTGTGGCCTCAACCCCCTGACGACGCAGGCTCCCCGACAAATTTCTCGGATAGGATCCTTCGCTGTCCCTTCAATTTTAATCTTCCTTAAGTCTTTCGCTGTTGACCCGAGTACGTACTCGGGCGATGAGACCAAGTCCTTTTAGGTTGTTTTTCTTGTATGTATGGATGTAACCGACGTACATTCGGTATTTAAAAAAAAACACATCATTTTCTATATAACAAGGATTCTTTTGTCGATGTATATGACTTTCGGAAGCATTGAATAATAAAAAAATAAAGTGTGTATCTTTATCGACCCATTCTGTAAAAAATGGCTTCCTACGGACTCATTTTTGAGTTAGATGATTATGAAATAAATATAATTTTAAATACTAATTGTGACATTTACTATGCTAGTAGTGAAAATGAAGGTGATATAGAAACGGAAGTTGAATCTCAAAACTTAAGAAGATGAAAATTAGACTGATGGGAGTGGAGATGCAAGCAGGAATAGAGCCATGAGGGCGAAAAACTGTTAATGCACCTGAGTTTAGCAAGAATCCCCATGCAACTCATTTCTTGACTTTTACAGGAAATCCTGGGCTGAAATTGAATATTCCAATCTCCCTGCGATAGACGATTCCGAACGAATTTTCACAGGTGACCCAGGTCAATTTATATGTTCCTCGCAAGATATGCGCGCGGGAACCACCTTGAACATGAAATAAGAGAAACATACAGGTATACATTTGCATCAGACCTTATTTTTAACACAACACTAAATGAATATTCAAGGGTAAAACAAAGGAGAAACCAATCTGTATGGGAATTTCGTACATTTATTTTGGCACTGATTTTAATTAGCATTACAATACGGCCTTCTATTCAGTGTCTCTGGAAACTGATAAACTATTTATTTTCCTTGCTTTTGATAAAATCAAGTCCGTCAATGGATTTATACGCATCTCAAAATTCGTGCACTTTTCTGATAACACTCTGGCTTTTCCTAGCAATAAATTTGTTAACACATTTTGGTCTATCATCAGTAGTTTTCAAGACGGGACAATTTAAACTTAAACCATTGTTTCGCAGAGACACAGCTCAATTCTTATAACACAGTGTATGAGGCCTTTTTTTTTAACAGCGAAAGGGTTAACCCTTTCGCTTCACCCTTAAGAGGCTGTCTCTGATAGTTCGGACTCTCATCTCCGCGCTTCTGGCTCCGAAGGTTGGACATTTTCTGCTGCCCTCGGGTGGTTTCGGACAATTTCGGCTCCAAATAATTTCTTTCACTTCTTTCTTTTAGAGAGAGAGAGGGAGAGAGACGATCGTAAGTGACTGAGTGACTGACGCTAATTCCAACAATGTTCTAGAGAAGTTAGAAATCTGAAACTTGGTACACATGTACCATTTGGGATGCAGAATTCAGAAAAAATCCGACTTAGGAGGTACACGCCCTGGGGGTACAAACATAATTTTTTGCCACCTTCCTATAGGTAATTCTTTAAGGGACCCCTCTTACTTATTTGGACGTGTTAAAGGGAGTCTCTTTCGCCTAAGAACAGAACGATAACTTCCGAGATTTAACTCCTATTTGAGATTCTACTGTTAAGACTCCTTTAATTCCCAGAGAATTAACTGAGGAAATTAAGGGTCTCTTTTAAGACTCCTTTAATTCCCAGAGAATTAATTCTTTAATTACAAGGACTGTAGTCCAACCTTTAGTGAATTGTGTTCGTCCTCATCTAATTCGGGTGTTATTTTTGATTATTACTAGCTTCCTCAAATCCCAATTCGCAGGCATGGGAATCGAAAAGGGATACTTCAAAAGTATTGTCAAAAATTTTTTTTATGGAGTGCACATTCCTGAAGCCGCATTCATGGCAATTTGTTTGCCCTTCAGGCAATTGGGTATATACATAGTCAAAGCTCAGGGGATCTTGAAGGCCAAATTTCAATTTGCGAACATTGTTCTAGATTAGTGAGAAGGTCGCGAACCATTGGATTAGCCGAGAATCGATCAGAATGTTGTCTTAAGGATAACCTGACATAACCAGCTTGGATTTTTTTGTGTGGCGTACATTAAGTCAAAGATTTACATCACAAAGCTTCTCAATGCTGAAGATTTAATAGATCTTATCTCTGAGATCATATTGACACTGTAAACATCCTCAATGTTCAGGGAAACAACGGATCGATTCCAGTTACGTATCAATTTGGAAGGTGGTCATGTGAAACATAAATATTAAAAAAGTGCTAATAACTGATTTTTTATTCATCTATCCAAAAGGCTACCCAGATAAGGGGTATGATAGTCGCAACAACCCTTTCGTACGGCGCAGAATTAGCATGGCTTCCTGATATGAGGTACCTCGACGCTATATCTGCTTGCTTCCTGAAGGGACTCCTAGGACTGCCTCTCTCAATTTCCAATACTCTAATCCTGTCACTCTATGCACCGCCTTCTATGAGAGTGTTGGCAGGGAAACGTCGGCTAGGATTATGGTTGGAACTCAGAAAGGCGCCCAAAGGGTCTCTGATTGAATCCGCCCTGAGCGAACGGTACAAAATTATGCTAAAAGGTAACGATTGCTGGCTGCGGTCAATCAGAGCTTTCTGCCAGGAATTTGGATATTTTTATATTTGGCACTTTGGCCCTCCCACCAAGTCCTTCATAAGAATAATGTTTCGTTCAAGTCAGATACAAGCAGAGACTGAATGGCGGACTCAATTAGAAACAACACCTTCTCTTGACCAGCTAAAAATGGCACTAGAGCTTGGATTGAAACGTTCAAGTATCACTGACCTTGACAAAAAAGCAGGTGCCTTACTCAGATTGGTCACGCAAGCCTGGAAGTTCTCTTACTTAGTGATCCATGGGGCGAACACGTGTCCCCTAAGTACACTCCAGGATTCCAGGGAACATCTACTTTTTTTGGTGTCTTCTTGATCTGCATAACGCCTCTGTCATACGAGGCTGTGAGTAATTATCTGGTCATAATGGTCAAGGACGAAAAAACCGTTCGACGTTGTATGTCCTTTAGTTAAGCATGGACTTTCGGCGTGATACCAAGAGGCATGCTACTTGCGTTAACATCGAGGCGATATAACTGGCGATGGTCGGAATTCCCAATCCCTCTTTCTGAATTTTTTATTTCGACTTTTTGATTTTTTCTGTACCCTCTTCGCATATTATGCCCTGCCCCATGGAATATTGAAATATGAAATTATAAAGTCTTTTGACTCAATGTTGTAGTTTGCATGCCTTGCCGAATCCTTGTACGGTAAATGTCAATCAGTACTTCTTAAAATGTGTTTTAAGTATGAAATTTCTTTGCTATCGTCTATTATTAGTAGTATGAGATGTACTTTTTCCCGTATCCCACCTTGCAGCCGAAAGCCTAACCAGCAAACGGGCAGTAAAGTTTGATTGATTGAGAATACGAAAACGGTTAAATTCGTACTGGTATTGTGTCCGTACCATAAATAAACAGAAACTAATCAATCCTCCCGGCCATGGGTCATAGTTTCTCCAATTTTTTTACTGAATTTTCTTCCAGCTTACTGCAATTACGATGCCGTCATGAGAGTGCATGGGACGAAAGATATCGAGACGTTTCAGCATGCATGAGGTATGAGATACATAGTCAAGTCTTCTTATATATTCTAAATATGTAAGAAGACTTGGCTAAATAGAAATAAATAGCAAATGCGCATTACCACCAGTTATTAACTTTCGAGTCCTTCGGCCCAAGAATGGCGCAAATCCCCGTGAATTGCGGTAATGTGCAGTATTTAAGCGCTGGAAAAAATGAACGATCGTTTTCACATGTTATATGATGGTTTTACATATGAACGTCGATCCCATTCTGTTTTCTTTGAAATTTTTTTCCATTCTGCCTAATAATGCATTGAACCAACACGCTAGAGCTCAAAGCTGAGTCTTGGGTTTCATTTTTATTACAGAACAGTTTCTCGATTCCCTTCTCGAGTCGATCCTCAGACGCCATGCGTGAGCCACTGAAAATTGCACTAGTATTGAATCTCCTGCTCGTCGCTGGCGCGCAGTTTTCAAATGGGCGTGAGCCTCATTTCCCCTTCAGCGATAGGGGTCAGGGGAGCCAGGAAGATTATGATTTGCAGACTGGTAGCGGCAATTATCAAGGAAATTCAATGCAAGAGTTTGACGACCAGACCGATTCGATTCCGTGGATGGACCTCATCGGCGGCAAACCCATGGAACACGGCGATGTCCGTGGTAGAACACAGCGTTCCGCCTCTTGCGAAGGGGGAAGCGGTTTTAACGCCATTGGGACTGGAGTTGGCTTGGGTGAGTGCCAGCATCAAGTCCAAAAATTTCATGCATGTTGTTATTTGATGTTTGTCAAACCTTTCATGCCGGATGGTTCCGTTGGGAATCATCGACTTTACGAATTTTTTTTTTAAAAACCATCTATGCTTGCCTGCGAGCTATCGAAAAAATTGTTTCATCAAACCTGACCTCGCAAGCAAGATTATGATGACAACAGCCTCATTTTATCAGTGTGAGTCTAGTAAACGTCTCGTGAGAGCGCATTTTTTATCCTCTGGGTGAATTTGGGGTAGGTTCCTTTATCTAAAAAATCCAGGCACGAAAGGGTTAATGAATGCCATCCCGCAAGTTCTCTGGCTTAGAAAATTCTGAATTATAATTTCCATATTTCCATCTGATTGCGGAAAAGAAAGATATCTCAAATTTTTGTGAATCCTTCATGAAACATGTGTTTCATTGGAAATATCAATAATTATGAAGGCTCACTACCTTACAGGTACGAAAGCAGGGGCATTATTTGGTCCAGTTGGGGCAACTATTGGAGGACTCTTAGGATTTGTTGGCGGGGCCATATTTGGAGGGGAAGAATCCAGCAGCAATGGCTGCTATGACTCAGAAGTTATTGCAGAGGCATTGAATGGCGTCCAAAGCAAGTTGGAAGACGTAAGTCGTAAAATTGATGACGTGGGAAATAACGTCCAACTCGGCCGAGAGGAGAATAAAATCAACCATCGGATAACTCAAGATCTCGTGCAAGTCTCAAGGCAAGAAAATCAGATAAACTTCCAAATCAGCAGGGCCTTGATCGACCTGGGCAGAGTTGAGAATAACATCAACTTCGGCATCAACCGCGCTTTCATACAGCAAGGAAGGCAAGAAAACTTATTGAGCTTCGTCAGAACTCAGGGTCTTGTCAATCAAGGAAGGGTTGAGAACGAGATTAACTTTCAAAAGGCCAAAGGGTTGATAAATCAGGGAAGAGTGGAAAATTTCATCAACTTCAAGGAAACTCAGGGCTTGATCAAAGAAGGAAAACATGAAAACCTGATGAATTTTGCCCTGACCCTAGGACTCATCGATCAGGGGAGAGAAGAAAACCAAGATAACTTTGCCATTACAAGAAGTCTTATAAGTCGAGGGAGGGAAGAGAACCAATTCAATTTCAAGGTAACTCAAGGACTAATCCATAAAGGAAGGAAAGAGAACCTGATCAACTTTGGCATCACACAAGACCTCATCACCCAGGGTCAATGGGAAAACCTGATGAATTTCAAAGTCATTGAGGGATCTGTTGCCGAACTAAGGGATGATACCCTTAAAGGATTCTCCTTCCTGTCAAAACAGGCTGACAGAAATCTTATAGCGATCACAAAAGCTCGACTAGAAGTGAGGCAGAGGTTTAATATCGCTTATAAACTCCTGGACAGAAACTTTGAATCGACAAATGCTGGCCGTGTCGAAAATTTGAAAAACTTCGAAATGACGAAAAACTTGATCAACCAAATCGGAGACACTGTGATTCGCAATCAAGCACAAGCAATGGCTGAGCGTATGCTTTTCTATACATCAACTGCCAACCTCATCAGAGAATCCACTAATGAAACAATCAGTGCAATCGATGACGCCAAGCAAACCATTTTGAGAGCCATTGATAAAAGCAAGGTGGGGCCTATACTATCCAAGCTAACAACATTTTTAGAATATTTCAATGGTGAATTGGAGGGAATCAAATCATCCAACAGGAAGCAAATTTTGGCAAAGCTTCAAGAACCAAATGGATTCCTGTTTTACCTGGCAGAGTCCAGGACACCACGGGGCGTCAACAGTCTTCACTCCCTTCTCTCAGACATCATTAATCAAGGTCTGGCTATTCCTAAGAACTCTGATCTGCTTTACCGAAACTAACGAGACCTACGAGAGAAGTGACCGTGAGTTTGGATACAGAGTCAGGAACGTAAAGAGTACCTTCGGATGAGCAAGGAACGACTAGTAATAATGTTTCTCTACTTACAACAACAATTTCATTATCATATAACATTGATCAATGTCAGATACAATGATTTCAAGAGGTCACTGAATAATGGCATAATTAATCAAGTTTTAAACATTCTTCTTCAAGTCCAAACAACCAGATTTGTAGATGGGGATATGTTGTTTTCAAAACGACGCAAAAACCTAGAAGCATTGAGGAAGGGAATAATGATCCTTGACGCTGCCTTGAAGACTCTTCAAACCGAACCAGCAACGATACAGAGAAAGCCCGAGTTTCCATCTTTAAAAGGCAGTGCCATCCATGGACCCTGGAAACCAGGAAGGACAGTGAGCTATGCAATCCAATATAAATTCAACAACATTTTATCCAAATTTGGTGAATTCAAGAAAGGATTTCCTCTAGCGGAAAGCATGGCCAATCCTAAAATACATGTCCCGTCAGCTCCATCTAGAGTAACAAGTCGTTTGGTTTTCCGAAAGTTTGACAACGAAAAGCCAGAATATGTGGGAACCATTGCTGGCAACAAGCCGACTTACTTCCAAGACATCGACAAGGACCTATTCAATGCGGCTGGGAGTCTCAATGAGGATCTGGGTATGATTGAAGTTAGATACCTTTTGAATTTAGGAGCAAATATTTCAGCCAAATTTGATGATTACATGACTGCTCTGCACAAAGCGTCTGCAGCTGGAAATAACCGGGTCGTGGAAATAATATTGGAAGCAGGTGCCAACTTAAATGCTCCAGATCTTCATGGTCGCAAACCAATTCATCTCGCTGCAGAAACGGGATATGTGGAAACTATGAGAAAACTGTTTTCATTGGGTGCTGATGTGAACTCCAAGACCAGAGATGATCTAACTCCTTTGCACATCGCAGCTCTTTATGGCAATGGAGATATTTTACAATACCTCTTGACTTTAAAGGATATAGATGAAAATGCAGTCTCGAAGGAAAATTTTACAGCTTTGCACTTGAGTGTTTTGGCTGGGCATTTTTCTGCGACCAGCATCTTGGCTGATAATGATGGTGTGAATGTCAATGCACCAGATAGGAAATCTTTCACTCCACTCCATCATGCTGTGGCTACTGAAAATAAAGAAATATTGAAATTATTACTCCAAAATCCAAGAGTAAACGTCAATGCAAAAGCATCAGATGATTTAACTGCGCTCCATTTAGCTGCCACATCAGGCAATAAAGAGATTGTGGACATACTTTTGACTCAAGGCAACGTCAACATGATGTCCAAGAGTATTGGTGGATTTACAGCATTGCACATGGCTGCAGCAAATGGACATTCTCAAGTTGTACAGTCATTCCTATGCAGGATGTCAATGTATTCATCACAAATGGTCAATTCCATATCTGCTGAAAAATGGACTCCACTTCACTTGGCGATATCCTTCAAGCATGATCGAATCATTTCACATTTTCTCCTACACTCTAACATAGACATCGAGGCCAAAGCAGAGGGCGGTTTGACTCCTCTGCATTTAGCTGCTGGTACTGATCAGGCAAAAATTGTGGCAAAACTTATGCTGTTGGAAGCCAATTTGGAAGAGCAATCGGATCTTGGTTTGAGAGCATTACATTATGCTGCCTGGTATGGTAGGAAGAATGCTGCATCCATTTTACTCAAAGAAGCTGATGTCAATGCCAAAGCACCATTTGGTCTCACTCCACTCCACTTAGCTGTCATTGGGAATCATGTCAACGTTGTTGAACAACTGACAGCAAGTGCAAATATACAAATTCACAGTGCTACCGAAAGTGGGGTTAATGCTCTGCATTTTGCTGCCGTTATTGGGAACAATGCCATCGTGATACATCTTTTACGACATGGAGCTGAAGTGAATGCGAAAGACAAGTTTGGAATGACCGCATTGGATATGGCAATTGAGAACAAACAAAATTCGACATCCAATCTGCTGAAGTTACATGGAGGAAAATCCTCAATGTGTTTTGAAATTGTTAACATCAATGAGAAAAATGAGGAAGGTTTTACATTGCTACAAGTTGCTGCACAAAGAGGCGACCTTAGCAGAGTGCTTGAGCTGGTATCGTGTGGCGTTGAAGTAGGTGCATTCAGTAATAATGGCAGCAATGCATTGCATGAAGCTGCATATTTTGGAAGAAGAGATGTTGTTGCCGCTCTTATTGATACAGGAATTGATTTAAATGCAAAAAGAGCTGATGGTTGGGCAGCCATTCATATAAGTTGTTTAGCGAACAATCCAGTGCCAATACTGAGAATATTATTGCAGAAGGGAGTTGATGTCAATTCAGTCACAAATGATGGCAAGACTGCTTTGGATATCGCGGTTAAGGAAGGAAAAACTTCTGTTGAAGCCTTTCTTCGGTCCCAAGGAGGAAAAAGTGGCATTTGTCTCCGTCCTGAGACAGTGGATCTGCGTGATAGCGATGGTCTGACAAAGCTCCATAAAGCAGCTCGCGATGGAAGTATAACGGATGTGAAAAACTTGATTGGTTGTGGTGCTAATGTTCATGTCCTTAACCACCATGGCAGTACGGCTCTTCATGAAGCTGCTTACAATGGAAGAGATGAGGTAATTGCTGAGCTGTTGAAGGCTGGGGCAAAAATCAACCAGCAGAAAGAGACAGTAAATGGCTGGGCTGCAATTCACATAGCATCAATCAGAGGGCATCGGAGTACAGTGACCCTTTTGCTGGAAAGAGGAGCAGACATTAATCTGGCAACCTTTGGCAAGCAAACAGCCATCGATGTTGCTGAAAATAATGGACAGGAGGAAATAACCAGTTTGCTGAAGCAACGTGGCGGTCTGGCCTTTGATTGTATTGGACTGAAAAACATCAACAAGAAGGATTCAAAAGGGTGGACTCCCCTTCAATATGCAGTCCATGATGGGAATCGTGAAAAAATCAAGACGCTTCTGAAGTGCGGCGCTACACAAAACATCTTGGAGCTCCTGCCTTCAGGAGTTGATCCCAACGCGGAAAAGAAGGAACTGGCAGCTGCATTCATCGCGGCTGTCACCGAAGGAAAACTGTCAGTTGTTAAGGCACTCCTTCAGAAAGGGGTTGATGTAAACATGATGTCGGCTGACGGCAATAGCCCTTTGGACATTGCTCTGTATAATAGGCATTACGATGTGGCAGATGTCCTGATATCATATGGTGGAATTTAGAGCTGACCAAAAAAAAATAAATATTATTCACATCTCAATTAGCACCACGTTGCTTATTTCAATGCGCTCTGAATCAAATCAATTATTCGTTAGCTGTTATATAATTTTTGTCATGTCACGTGGACCATATTCGAAAATATTATTTCCAAAAATATATTGGTAGCCTGGATATTCCGAAGACTTTTAATTTTTTTTTTTACTCTGTTTTATGTTTGAAAACGCCTATGGGAGTGTGAGTGCATTTATGCAGTCCTGCATAACTTGGAAAAAGTTTTAATTTCATTTAATTTAAAATAAAAGTTGAATGAATCCTTGTTGAAATTGAGTTCAGAGTTTCATTGGAAAATATTTCCCGAAGCAGAATTTCATGTATGATTGAGGTTAACATTTTAAGTGTCCTGTCAATCAAGGAAGGATATAAACTCCCGAGGAAACGCAGTGTGTGTGTTTTTTCAAATGATCAAATTTAATGCCCTGACTTAAATAGAATGCAATTAACATAAAAAATTAAACCGAAGCAACTTCATGTGTAACATTATTATATCCTGGCACCGTAAAAATGTATGCCCAAATTTATGTCAGTAATACTAATGCAGCAATTTCATAAGTGGTTTCCTGTTGACAATAATTTCTCCAGCTCCAGCCGGTTTTGCTTTTTTTTCTACATCAATCGCTGATTTTTTCACTGAATAATATTGATATAACACTTGAAAAATAATTTTTACATGGTATTCAAATGTTTCTGGAAATACAGTAGCTACAATGAAAGACTCATATACCGATATATCTTACAAGTTTCTCATTACTACATGTTCTGCATCAAGTTACCCTTCCAGGGATTTATTTTTCATTTGCAATTTTTTTCCGGAAATGCGTAAATGCGTGCGTATGTGAGTGCGATGGTTCCTGAAATGCGATTTATGCACCTTCGTCCAAAGCCAGAGTTGCTAGGAACCTTTCCAGTAACTCCAGGAACGCGACGATGGAAACGCCCAAAGCGGACCCAATCTTCCACCCAGTTCACCAGAGATTTTGCTCAAGTCATAGGTTTTCTTCCAAAACTCCCACTTTTGGAGACAGGTTCACTATTCGTATGTCTGACTTGAACGCACGAGACAGTTTAAAACTTGAAAAGTCAAGAAATTTCTCTTCCAATTCTTATTAAAGATGTCATTTCTGGGAAGTACCATGTTTGTATCATAATTGTGGTAAAAAAACATTCATCCGGACAGCACTTCGACAGAAACTCTTTCCACCCTTTCTCTTCAACTTCTTGGCATTTTCGCATTGAAAATTCATCTCTTCGAAACCTGAGACGAAACCTTGACACCTTGAAACCTTGACAGCAACAAGCCGCCATTTCTCGAACGAACGAGACTTCTGCAGAAGAGTCATGCCGAATGACTTGCCGCTTTTGCAAGTCTTCCTGCAGGAATCGCCCAAGATTCAGCACGAACTCCTTGGAGATAATAGAAATGAGCCCTCTCCTCCTCGCGTGAGTGCATTTTTGCCAGATATTTCTTGCTGAAAGCTACTGCATCGTACGTTGCAACCAAATCATGTATCAACTAGCCTCTGGAGATTGAGGCCAAGCGCTATAAGTCGCTCTCAGGCTCATAATGCCTGGAGCAGAAAGTGAGGGCAGCCTCAGAAAGCCACAAAGAGGGAGCGTCAAGCTGAATCCCCCAATTTGAAGAAAATGCGATCGGAACAGCTCGCCCAAAGTTGGTGCCATTTTGGATAAGTATCGTCAAGATTTGGGTATTTACCTACTATTCCCTGGGCAGTAACAACCCGGAAGTCATAAGTGGAAACTTCTGAGAAGGAAGAGGTCGATATTGGTGCCAAAGAGCATAGTGCCAGGCAGGCACTATGCACTATAATTTGCACATACGAAAGCGAGAACTCCGGATTTGCTCGTCGTGGCGCCAATCGCATACGAGCGATTTTTTATCTGCAGGAATTGGAATGAATGAGCGAGAGGCTGAAGACGCCAGGATCGACAGGATTTCCATAGTCCGCGTGGATTCTTTTCCCAGGCGATCTCGCTGTCCCATTTCAGCAGGACGAGAAGGTGAGGAATTAGGATTTGCAAGTATGGATAGCTTTCCACGAAATGATCTCGAACAATATTCAACAATTCACATTCGAGGAACTAACCCGCTCCCTAGCAGTACCAGAAGGACTAGAATGTTCCATCATCTAACGTAAAATTGTTGTGGGAAAAAAAAAAAAACTTTTCATCTTCCGCAACGTGAGCACCAGTCACCCTCACCTGCTTCCAGCTTGAACATTCTCGTTGACTGGCTCATCGCACTGGCTCGCCTCGTCTTCCTCGATGTGCCAGCATCTGTTCTTCGGGCGTTTTAGTTTAAGAGTGAGTTAACGTATCTCGCTCACCAGGCCTGAGCACTTGCTTATTTAACTATATCCTTAGATTACTTGGTAACCGTGATCACATTAACGAAATTCAAAGGTTCAGGGGAAAAAAATTGGAGCCAGTGTGATGGCTGTTCCTCGAATCATCTCTTTTACACTCAGAATTTGGACTCCTGTTGAGAATTTGGACTCCTGTTGAGAATTTGGACTCCTGTTGAACTGAATTCGTTCACCTTCACCAATACATCAACTGCCATTGAGCCCTTAGGCCTAACACCAAGCCCTAGTCATTGCTATATTTATTGCTTTAATCTTTGTTATTGCTATTACCGTTAATAAGTAAAATTTTTATTATTCCCTTGAGCTTATTAGTAATCATAATTAGCCGATTTCCAAGATCTATTACCTGATTCTTCAGAGCAGTTTTGGGCCACGGTTCCTCATCAGCAGATCCAATATTCTCGCACCACTCCATTCCAACAACTTTTTGAGGCCCCGTTGATATTTCTACATTTGTGATGATGCGTTGCCTCTGATGAAGTAGTAGCAACTTTTTCAAGTACTATACCCACACCATCACTGATTGGTGGCAGCGGTTTTTTTCTATATTTATCCGCATCTGTGCTGCATTAAGCAAAATTGGCCTAATTTAGGTACTTCTTTGTTTCTTTGAACCATGCATGCCTAAAACACAGGACAATAGCATGACGGTTTTTGCAGGAGTGCCATCCACGTCATTCGAAGAACCACGCTTCCGGCAAACGACGCCAGATGGAGCAAAAGTGGCTGCCACTTTCCTCATTTATTTCCCCCCACGGAATAAGTCAAAACGTCATAAAACTCAACGCGATGAGGAATCCGGACAGCCTTTTCCCACCGGATTTCATCGATGTTCAGTCTCAAAGCGCGAACGGCATCGGTTTCGAAAGAAAAAAATATAAAATGAAAATGAATTTTCAAATTTTTCAAAACTTTGGTGAGATGCTCGAAATTTTCTGAAGGCAGCTCGGTGGCAATCAAATTTGATTTCTACGAATATTAAAAATATATATACTTGAGAATACATTTATTTTTACGGCTGCAAATTAGAAGCCCTGAGTTCTGCTTATTCGATATGAATGATGGATATTTCCCCTAGAAAACTTGAAATTCCATATGAATTATGTTATTGGCTTATGTTATCATGCAGAGATGATTGGATTCGGGTAAAGGTACGATGTTTTCCATTCGCGATGGAAATTATTATGTTGCATATACAACATATCAAGAATATTAAAAAAAAAAAGCTTTTGGACTGGAGAGAAAAGTCGGCCCAAAACGTCTTGGCGGCCAACGCTTTAAACTTCGGCAATCCTGAGTTGCGAAAAAAAAAAAAATCCTCCTCATAGCATCCCGACGACTTCGTTGACCAGTTAGCAGTCCCTGAATGGCGAAGCAGGAACGTTGCGAACAGCCCCTCCCCTGCTTTTCGTTCGGGTCTGTTCCTTCGCGGAAATTCCGATGATGAGGAAAACCGCGGCATGTTCGTACCTATTGATAAATTAACTAAAGACGATCGGAGTCGCCGACTCACGCGGATTGCGCACACGCAAAATCAGAAAACGCGGCGGGCGAGCACTGCGGCGTGACCGGCCGTCGCCGCGAGCCGGAGGGAACTGAATCGAGGCGCCACTCTCTTCGTCGCCGTCTCGAGCTCGAGTTCCGCGGTTGTGGGCTAGATGGCGGTGATGGTCGCGCGGCGGTGGTCGCGGGTTCGTGCATCGACGTCGATGAAGTGACACGGTGCGGTTACATTCAACAGACAGGGAAGTCTTCGTCCCCGTTCCATTGCCACGCTGGATCTCGACTCCAGCCAGAGCAGAAAGCCTTGGATTTCCATGCAAATACGCAGTTGGAGTGTCTGGTGCACATCGATTTATTCCCACGGGAAGATCCGAGTGGGGAGGGGGTCTCGCTCCGATCGCAATTGGACAGAGTCGTAATATTGTAAATTCGATTTATGATTTTCCGCGTTACGATAGAGTTGGGAGGAGCTGAGCCGGGATTTCCATCGAATTTCCATTTGAATTGAACTCGCTCATTCACCGGGAAGGATGTGCCGCGGGAGTGGAGAGGATCCCAAAAACTTGGAGAACTGTGGAGGACGGGGCGGCTGGGTCTGTGCTGAGGGTCGGCCTCCTTTGAAAGAGATGCTCCGGTTTCGCGAGGGTCCAGTCGGATGGACGTCCGGTGGATCGGCGATGCGTCCGTTTTCAGGAAACTGGTCGTTCGCGCGAAGCCGCGTCCGAGGGAGCTGCCGAAAGCGTTCGCGGCCGGACGTCCTCCCGTCGGCCGACATTCCCCGCCGACATCCGGACGGGGCAGACCGTCCCGCCAGCGACGGAATGCGGCACCGAAGAGTAATTACGCTGCGCATCAATCGAACTGGATATTTTGTACTTTCGGCTGTATACTCATCGCCAAGAAAAAAAGTCGGGACTAAGGGAAGCCACAAATACCCACTTGACAAAAAAGTGTGTGACCAAAAGATCTCTAATTTCTTCCGTCTGCGAACTGAAGCCAATTTTCCTCCACTTCTAGCTGAGCTGCTTGCTGAGCCTCGCCGAATTCTCTCGCGAGAGTGTATCGAGCTTTGTCCCCCATCTGTTTAATTCCAGAGGAACTTTTCCAAATTCTTCACTTTGGCCAGACTCTTATCCGTTCAATGTGGTAACGGTATCCCCATTCGTGCGAGATTTACGCTAAAAACACTTCCCTTCGCGAAATTTTAATCCTTAAAAAATTGGTCTCCATTCTGCGAGCTGGCGGATCTGTGCAATGTGGGCCAAGCACGCGGAAGAAGAAAAAAAATATTCGGAGCGGCCGAACCCTTCACAAGGACACCATGCTTGCATTTATTTCAGCGCAGAATCATTTCGCAACCCGTGGAAAATTTGCATGGATTCCTCATCACCCTCGATTCGTTTAAGATGCCGTATTTCCCCCCCCACTTTCCCACGTAGAGATTGAATACTCCTTAAATCCCCCATCATCCGGAGGATTCTAGCGGAATTCTACCAAAACTGACTTTTATTTAACGTCTCAGATAAGTCTAACTCTCTACCGCCGATAACTTTGGACTCGACGCAGCCAAGCTTCCCTTATCGTGCTCGTTCCACCGGAAGGATGACCTCATCTCTACCGACCGGGTTCGATTCCAAATAAGGAAATGTCACGCCATGGCACCATGGGAGGTTAGGGTCCGATAAGCTTGTTTTGCTCGTCCATGCGACATGATAAAGTGCGAAAAGTCAGTCTCGAGTCAGACGGCGACGGCATATCATCGCATCGTATCGGTGCATTGCTTCCATGCCGAACGACATGCTGGTGGTTCCTAAAGCCGGAAAGTTGACCTTGCTCGCCATGCTGGCGGCGGGGATCATGGCCACGCTGGCGCTGGAGTTCCTGCTCTCTCGGGATCCGTGCTTCTTCGTGAACCGGGTGCTGTTGCGGTGCGATGGGGTCTGCTTCGACCGGGAGGGGATCCGGGCGTGGGTCGCGGAGCGGTTCGTCAACTACGTCGCCTGCTCCTTGGCGGTCTATTGCTCCTTGACGGTGTTCTACGCGGTGACGGTGACTTGGGGCTGGGGGGAAGGGGCCGCCCTGGCCGGGAAGACCGTGGCGCTGCTCTTGGGGGTCAGGATTCTTCTCTTCTGTGTCATCTTGGCCGAGCTTCTCCCGCTCGTCGTTTGGAGTCCGGGAACGTCGAAGCCGGACGAGGCTCTCCGTGACGAGGAAGGTCGGCTCGAGAGATCGAGACGATCATCTGTCACCAAAGTTTCAGCCTCTATTTTGTCGATCGGGAGAAGAGTCCGTTTCGTCGATGGGATGCTGGGATATCGCGTGATCCAGATCGGCGTATCTTATCAGGCGGCGGAAGCTGTGTACGTGATCCTCTCCGTGTTCCCCTTGAGTTTCCACGCGAGGTGCGTGGCCCTCGTGGTCGTCTGGGCGATCATCGACGTCGGGATCAACATCGAGACCCGGCCGAGGTTCAGGGACTTCCCGTCGCGCCGCCGGGGCTTGCTCAAGAAGTCCGTCTGGTTCGTCGTGCTGCTGTTCCGCCTCTTTCTCGTCCCGATCCTGGTCTGCATCCTTTTTTCGCTGGTGGTTCCGATCGTCAAGTGCTTCGCGGCGCTCGGAGGCGAATCGCGACTCGGCGGGAAGCTCAACGACACCGTCAACGCCCTGCTGAACTGGAACCCCGCCGAGATCAAGATGCTCCTCAGTTGGGAAGAATGGAAGGTGAGGATCCGGCCGTGGCTAACCAACCAGTCCGGATCCGGCACAACAGAACTCAGAACTGACGCTGGATGCCCGGAGGACAGTCGCAAAGCCTCCCACATTGACTCCGGTTGAGTGATTCGTGCGGTTATTTCTAGATGGCTCTTCTGGAAAGATAGCCCATCTGATGCAAATTATCGTAGATGACGACCATTGCGAATTCGTGATCTGCCGAACGGTCGGCAATTTTTTTTTTCTTAGGATCTTCGAGGTTCCCCAGAAGTCCTCGCCGAGATCCCGCAATCCTCTCGCAAAGAGACATCAATCAGAAACTTTCGATCGCGCAGACGAAGTGATTCGGATCTGAACGAAAGAAGGAACTGAGTTTGAAAATCGCCGATGATTTTGATTGCCAAAATGCTCTTTTGACAATCAATGGTTTTATGAGACAAAATTCCATTGATGATAAGCAATCCAAAACGCAATAAATATATATTCTTATCCGAGTCACAAATCGTTCCAGTTCTCAGATAGCACGAGTCGAACGATACCAGGAACTTATAATAAAAACTCTAATAAAACTATATAACTCTATATAATAAAAAAAAAATAAAACTGGCACTGGCAAAACTCCGCATCGAACTGAGAGCGAAAACGGCTAATTTTTTTTTCTATAATTTGCATGAGAATCTGCAACAACGATATGACTAAGGGACAGCGTGCAATAACTGCAAGTTGGATCGGATATCTGGGGCGACCATGCCAAGTACTGAAAAGTGCTCTTTAGTACTGGGCGTGGTACATTCCGGATGCGTTCGGGCCGACATCCTCCCGAAACGCACGCTGTCGGTACTTGCCAGTACTTCTTATCAGAATTTCTGTAAAACCTTTATCAGCATGAACGGAGCCACGCCCTTCGGAGACGGTCGTTTAATCACGACGAACACGTTCACAGGCGAAGCAGGTAGAGCTCGTTCTCACAAGGCGCCACGTCCGTGTGGTCACTGTGCTTCCGGCGTGGAGGCGGGTGTCCTCGGTGGGCGGGGCGGGGTGGGGTGGGGGCCTTGCGGGCGTCTGCGTTGTCCCCGCTGGCGGTTCCCTCTCGGGTCGGGATCACGTACACGCTCACCGGCCCCTGAAACCAAGAAATAATCAAATAACGATAATATGATGAATAACTTGATTGTAAAAAAAAATAACGAAAAAAACGGGCCGAGGAATGCATGAAACAAAGGCTATCGACGGCGAGCACGTAATCTACTTTACACTTTGGTTTTCGCATATTTTATGCATGCGCGGTGGACAAGGACGTCGCTTTCCACATCTACTTGACGTGCGCTCGTCGCTTCGCATTACTTCGTCGACGGCATAATCGCGTTACGTCGACGGGGAAACAATGGATTTGTATGCTGCAGGGTACGCGATCGTTCCTCGGAAGTCTTCCTCGAAACGTCGACCCTTGTCCTATTGTCTTGAATCCAAGGGGGAAAAAACAAAAAATACGCCAGCACGAATGCCTCCACGATTCCGCGCGTTTGGTGAGCCTGCCCGGACCTGGTGAAGGTCGGTCGAGGACTGGCTGCTCCATGAATGGGACGGGGGGAGGGGGGGGGGGGTACGTTACCCTGCCATCTTGCGGAGAAGGGAAGAAACTCCTGCTGTCAGATGGCCATAGGCTTATTGGCTGTATTCTATCTTCATTGATACTCAGTTACAGGTGGTCAGAAAAAAACAGCGATTGGGTGAAATAAACAAAAAGAAAAAGAATAGTGCTGAAACAGACATGACATGAAAAACTTTTCCCTCTGTGCTACGCTATGCCATAAGAAATGCTTCCAAAACGAGTTTGGAGACAAATTCCATTCCAGCATCTGAAAATGCTTCCTCGACGAGTAAAAATTACATCAGGCCACCGAAAGAACAATGTAATGCACATCCAGAGGTGCATTATCCAAGTAACGCAATTTTGAACGATGTCCCCAATGAATAGCGAGTCGCGAACGTACCTTTCCGGGGTCGGAGGCGCCAGACCGTCCCGCAAAGAAGTACCATCCAAACACGATCAACCCCACGCCGATGACCATGAGCGTGGACCCGACATACGCAAACACCACGTATCTCTTCACGCTGATCCCCACCGCCATGAGCATCACCCCCCCGCACCCGAACACTCCGCCCCACAGCAGCGCGCACCGCACCGCTCCCGCACCCGGCATCCACTCGTCCTCGTCGTCCTCCTCCTCCAAGTCCTTCCCCCTCGGCTCCCCCCGCATGACTGACCCAGCCGCGGGGCTCCGGACCCGAGTCTCTCCCTGGTGTTCCCGGCCGCCGCCAGGGGAGCTCGCAGCGTTCCAGGCCTCCGGGCCCCCGTTCGCTCTTCCACTCATCTCACCAAAGTCCATCGCTGGCGCCCGGCAGCTTTCTCGCGCTGCTTTCGGCCTATCGGCAATAACGAACACCTGGCGGAAATTCTCAAGGCGAATCACGTCGCATTCCCCATGATGAAACACTCACGACCAAGGCGCAACCGAGTCTGAAACGGGACGAGATCCGGCGGATGGTAACCTTCGAGGAATGCAAACACGACACAATGACGTCACCAAGACCCACTCTACAACGGGGAAATGGGGTGACTGATGACACACAGTTTGCACTTGGGATGTCCTTATCTCCTATCGCGGCGCCCCTCGCCCCTCCCCCCTCCACTCGACATTTGAGGCAGAGGCGTTTTCCGTAGAAATCCTGCGAAAACCAGGCTTGATCCTCGTCCCTGGACCCCCCCCGGGAGAACGGGAACTCCTCCGCCTCGGGTTATTTAAGTAAATAAACAACAGCCTAAAAATAGGCTGGGCGCCGAGATGCTCCGTCTCCCAGATGACCTGACTTCGCCCCTAGATTCCCCGCCTCCAAAATTCTGGGCCGTGCAAAAAGCGAAACGCGGTTTGTGAGTTTTTGACTACCCACTGACTACCCTGACTACCATCTGACTACCCTCTGACTCTCCTTGTTCATACTACCCAGGCATGCCTTCGAATCGCGGAAAACAAGGGATTTGAGTCGCAAAGATGCGAATTTCAGTCGGTCTTAAAGCTTGCAATCCCGAACAATTGTTACACTTCCTCGCGTCGTCGCTTTTGATACGATGACGGGCTTCGCGATCCTCATTTCCTCTCGGGATGGCCTAATGAATTCGACTCATTGACCAGATAAATAAATAAAACAAATAAACAGACATCGCAACTCCATGAAATAATTTTTGCAGCGTCCGTTCTCAAATAAAGTTTCAATCACGAAACCGAATTAATCATCTCCCTCATATTTAGCGCGAATTAATAGGCATTCGAGATCAATGCGACGCCCATCCACGAGACAGAACCATTCGCATGCATAAATAAATAAATAAATAAAACAAGAATAAACCAAGCCCTCGACCACCAGCGCTCGCCAGACGTGCCTGGAGACAATAACATGAATAAATGAGGGAGAGGACCTGCAATAACCGGACGAGACGCCCGAGATGCGACGGGAGGAGCGAGGAACGGATGACTCACGTGCGGGAGCAGCCGAGGGCGGGACCCGCCTGGCAGGCGAACACGGATGCCACAAGCGGCAGGCTCAGTCGACAGACCATCTCTTTATTTATGATGGGAATGTTATATACCGTGATTATAATTGGTCTCGAGGACAAGGCGATTCTTGCGGTTTGCTTGCTTTCCGGCGGCGTGCTACTCGATTCTTCGTGTTCTGTGCAAGGTTTTCTTCCAGTTATTTTTTTTTTATTCTTGGAAGCCAATCGCACCCACTTGCCATGCACAGTCACCACAGAATATGAAGAGGTCTGAAATGCTGCACACGGGAAGTAGCATTTCGAAGTAAAATATTAATTTATGAATACACACTAGCTCCATCTCCCCATGGAAATCGCGACTAACAGAACGCAGGCGTCTCTCCGTCCCGCCGGGATGGAGGTCGCTGAGGCATCTCCGCGGTCCTCCTCCCCAGCACCGCTCAGTTCCGCCGCGTCTTTCGAACCGTCGAGTTCATTTCCTCCTCGTTTCTCCTCGTTTCTTCCCCGAAGTTTCGTTCGTTCGGTTTCCGCGTGATGGACCTGCAGCCGGGTCGGATCCGGGTCCACCGTGATGGCCCACCGACGGTCCACCGCGATTTCCCCCCGAGCCCAACGGGCTTTCAGGATTTGAATTCCTCGATGCCCCAAGTTGCATCGAATCGCGAGAGAGCAATCGATGAGTGAATGAACTCCTTTATTCGTTGATGCCAATTTTGGCAGGGATCCTATATTGGGTCTTGGGTGTGCAGAGGACAATTTCCTTCATTATAAGCTTTTTTTCCCCAATTTTTTTTTTTTGGCATGGAATCTGTTTCCCTGACGGAAATGAGCAGGGCATCCGGAAAAAAAATAGAAATAGCAAATTCAGAGTCCCGTCGAATTTCGTGCGGAATTGGGGAAATGGGCCGAAGAAACGTCGTCGGGCGTGACGCAAGGCCACTCGGTCATCAAGGTCCTCAAGGTCCTCAAGGTCCTCAAGGTCAAGCGAGGAAAGGATCGACAGCGCAAGAAACCCTTCACGGGACAAGTGAGCTCTCACCCGTGAGCTCTCACCCGTGAGACCTGAATATCTCAACCGGTGGCTGTTTTCCGCCAGGTTCCACTCATCAGTCATCGTCATCAGCCATCGTCATCAGCCATCGTCATCAGCCATCGTCATCAGCCGCGTATTGTAAGCCATTGGGAATCTCCGAGTGGTTCCAACGGCGTGGCGCTTTTCCGCCGGAGAGAACGGAGAAGCCGTTAGGAAAAAAAAGAAGCCGATTAAGGGCATAATGAAGAAAATTGTCTCCTGGAAATTCCCAACTATGGAACTTTTCCGCGATTTTTTTTTGTATGGGTGACTGGTCGGTTTCCCCGTTCGAAAATTCATCAACCTGGAAATTTCCGGAAATTTGTTATTCTTCGATGGTGGTACAAAGGTACGGCGGTACTGATAAAATTCCGCGGACGAATAGAAATAACGGATATTTTACAATAATTTTTTTTTTGCTTCCGTCGAAATTTCCCGCCTCGCACACCATGTTGCCAAAGTCAAAGGGAGGCGGGGCAGGGCGGGGCGGGGCGGGGTTCAGTGAAGCTCCCAGGGAAAGTCATCGCTGACACAATGCCATCGAGAAATAAAGATAATAATAAAAATTGTTTATGAGGCCAAGTCAGTCCTCAAAATAAATCATGTTTTTTGCTTAAATGACTTTTGCGTTCGGGTATTGTTATTGGATTCGGCGAGTCCCCTTACCATATAAGGTCAGTGGTACCCAAACTTTTTTTTTTTCAGTTGAGGGCCTATTCCTGCAGCACATTTTCGACTCTTGTATTTTGCATTTTTATAAATAAAAATTTTTTAAAATAAATACTCTTTTTTTTTCTCATTCGCTTGCGAGGCGAGACATTTTTCTCTCCGCAAGGAATCTGATCGTGAGCACGTATTAAAATTATCTCTTTCGGGATTCGAGAAATCGCGATTGTTAATGCCGACAAAACGGCAAAATGTGAAGAAAAAAAAATAAATAAATAAAATCAGTTATCAGTTCATCTTTTTTTCCAATCCCGCCGATGCAGATTGCAGCATTCGATCGACGATCCTGCCAAAAGATATCATCGGTTAATCGTCGATGCAACGCTGACGGCATGCGAAAGTGCGATTGCAATTTTTTTTTTTTTCACATCCTTGTGACGTCATCGCGGGGGAGTGAGGGCCGGAATCTCCCGCGACGGTGGACCCCGGTTCTGAAACCGAGCAAAAAAAAAAAATGCTTTTCCTTCCGTCACGGTGAAAGGGAGACCCCCAAGCAATAAGTCCTTCCATCCCGAAATTTAAAGGGAAATTTAAAGGGAAATCTAAAGAACCCAAGTCGTGAAGGCCGACCTTGCATATTCACTCGGGAAAAAATGCAGCGGTTACTCTGCACTCGCAGTTGAGCTAAGCGGATGGCGGGTAGAGTTAGAGGAATTCCAATGAACACTATGAACACTATGAACGCTGTGAACACTATGAACACTATGAACGCTGTGAACACTATGAACACTATGAACGCTGTGAACACTATGAACACTATGAACGCTGTGAACACTATGAACGCTGTGAACGAATGTTTGCCTCGCCTTGGAAGTCTTAATAGGGCAAAATTCCTATTCAAATGAAAAATCCCAGCTAGGATTGCCAAGGTTTCTTTTCCCGAGTAATCAGTGATGAAAACTTCTTTCGCCTGCAACTCATTTTTATTATTTATTTATTTATTTTTTCTTCGAAAAGTTGTGTTTACGTGGATGGATGAAGAAATCGATACGAATTTTTTTTTTCTAAGGACTCTGTTGACTTTGTCTATGTGAGGATTTTCAGTTCCCTGTGAATATTTTTTTTCCCTGCCTGAAAATTTGTGTAGCTAATGCAACACAAAATGCTACACATTTGTGTAGTTCATTCTCTTCTTTCAAGAAGATTTGGGAAGGCAACTTGGCAACTTATTTATATTCTGCTCTTACGCCTCACGACCAAAAAACCACGCAGGTTCCTCAGCTTCCTTTTACCCACGACCCAATCTACAGTCGAACTCGGTTATAACGAAACCTCGGTTATAACGAAACCTCGGTTATAACGAAACCTCGGTTATGGCGATGAAAGGCGCGAGGTCCCGGCGTGGAGCCCATAAGGCGCGTGCAATTTCACCTCAGTCGAAATGGCACGCGCCGTCATAGCAAACTCGGGCGAAGCGAGAATATAACAAAGTCCATTCAAAATCCCACTGTCGAAACAGCATAATTCCTCGTGGGAATTTCCTTTTCCAAACTGAATTTCTTGAGAATCACGTGGGTCTGACTGGAGGAGGATGAGGGAGGGATAATCCCCAGTTCATCTTCAGTCGCCACTTGCATCTTCACGATTGAAAAGGAAGAAGAGGCGGGTGAAGAAAAGCTCACGTCGCTCGTGAACATAAAAGCATCTACAAATACAGTCTACAGGCGAGACGAAGTGACTCATCGCGACCGATCGCGCCGGCAACCGATCGCGCCGACAACCGATCGCGCCGTGGATCCGTCTGCCGGTGGGCCGACGGGCGCGGATAGGCTTTGTTTTTCCGCATTCGCTTATTATCTTATCAGGTGAAGACCGTGAAGCCCTCGAGGGGAAAAAGTAAAATAAAAAATATGAAAAAAAAACATGAAGAAAGGAGCATTCCAAGGTTGGAACACATTTTTTTCCCCCAACTTTGAAGATAACACTGAGGAAGAGGATCTTCTTCCCTCGAAATGTTGGTTTCCTTTTATTTTATGGTAAATTCACCGGTTTGAGGAGCCATTTTTTTAAATAGGTTTTTTTATTGACTGAATTCCTCTGGCCCTTTGCCCCTTTTAAAGACGATTAGAATGCCGCGGCTTGGTGTGGCTCGGTGTGGCTCGGTGTGGCCTTCCTCCTGGGTGCGCGTTTGTGCGCACCCGGTCGCCCTCGAACCCGCAAAGCGTCTGGAGCGGTCGTGCGACCACGTGAGACCACTTGAGGCCGCCGTGCCTCGTTGCATCGATTCCAGAGCCGTCAGAGGGGATTAGACCTCGACGGATTATCGTGTTTCCGTCTTAAGCAACGAAGCCCATCAGACAGGGGAGGCCAAACGGGTTAAGACAGAAAAAGCCACCTGGGAACGAGAAATCGGAAAAGAATTGGTAAAAATAAATAAAAAGGTGGCTTTTCCACCTCTTTAAATGATAAAAACAGCAACCCGGCGGTTAAGCGGGAACAATGAAGATAAAATTAATGCAAATCTTTCATATTTTCCTCATAAAATTCGAATTAAACCATGAAAGATCCTAGTCAAATATAAATTTAAAAATCAAGGGAAATTTTATTCGAGAATTTATTTGATTTGTTGCGATCGGATGCAAGGCGATTTGTTCAGCCCTTACCACTCTTTAATTTATTGCATACTGCACCATCCTGCGCACAAATGCGCAAATTTGATTTTTATAAACGTGAATTTCCATTTTCGCCTCTGGCGGATTTTTTTTTAAACCTCGCGGTCAAATGTGGAAGAGAAAAATATTTTGACGGAATGGATATTTTTTCCTCGCGAAAATATCCACTGCAATGTGGACCGATCATTTATATGAATTCCTTCCAGTTGTCTGAACACATTCGGATCGATAGCACTTCTGAGCTGATGAAATCGTCTGATAACCCCCCCCCCCCACCTGATGCATCGATACACCATTGATAGTTCAGGTCGATGCATCAATGTTTTGAAAACTGC